>PVIJ01003902.1:22989-66957 GCA_004024925.1 Scalopus aquaticus | reverse complement strand
GTCCACTATAGCAAAGAGAGCTTGCTGGACTAGTGCTGTCTGCCACAGGTTGGAGAGGGGAGAATGAAGTCTTACCTGTCATGTGTCCAGCATTTTCTGCAACCACATTATGTGATTTCTCAATTACACCACACAGATTCTATTTCTTGGTAAATTCTTTCTAAACGATTATGATTCCTCATTTACCCCTTTTCCTTGTTTGAGCATTTCCTCACCATGACACATATCAGAGATTTTCCTAGAAAATCTCTGGCTAGCACAGGCCAGTGAGACTTATGATTGTGAAATTTTCCAAATTCAAAATGGTTCATTTGAGTCAGGCAAACCAGAGGGAACTCTTACAACTCCCCCTTCCCCCATTTAGACTTGTGAACTTTAAAGGGAATTAGGATAACCCATTTACAAATATCTAAACAATGATCACCACCTCGAGATAATTGCTGGTTCACTGTCACAGGAAATATTCTAATTATCCAAGTCTCAAATGTTAAAAAGTATATGGCAGCTAAGGTGTAGATCTCCCATAGTAGGTTACTGGTACATTCAGGTAGGTATCTATCACATATTATACTATTTGTCATTTTGATAGCACATTTCACTCAGTAGATATTCTGTAAACATTTACTGAATAAATAAAAGGATTAATTAATTGATTAAATAGTTAAATAAATGAAGGCAAAACCTAAAGAAACCTACCTAGCTTTAATTAAGTTTTTTGGGCAAAAGAGTCATGCATTTTTCATCTTCATCCTGGCATGGAGCCTATCATAGTATCTAACACAATGGTTTCTTAGTAAATGTATAGATCAATTGGATTTTCTCTTCTAGCACAATATATGTTTTTATAACCTATGCGTATATGTATTATACACTGAGAGAGAGTTGACCATAACTCTTGGTACTCAGTAAGAGAAGATCAAGGAATACACGTTTTATATCATTTGGAGGGATTCAAATTTCCCCACAGTAGTTTATGAACTACTTTTATAAGAATATAAAAATTAAGTAAGAATAATTCCTGGGTCCCATCCAAGACCAATCATGGGCACTACTAACAATTTCTATGGGCAGTTTTGATACACAGAATTTAGAAA
The DNA here is from genome assembly GCA_004024925.1 of Scalopus aquaticus. Lineage (NCBI taxonomy): Eukaryota > Metazoa > Chordata > Mammalia > Eulipotyphla > Talpidae > Scalopus > Scalopus aquaticus. The sequence goes on along the minus strand of PVIJ01003902.1, from coordinate 65,863 downwards.
GCCACCTACCAAGAGCTAAACCACGCTAAACCAAGGGCTACTTGCAGGCATGAATTAGGTTTATGCACCTTTGATTCTTTCAAATTTAATGTAGCCTAATGTCCAGCCCATACAGTCCTTCTCATTTAATGGAAGAGTTCCAGGGCTAGTTTCTTACTAACTCTAATGACCCTCAAACTGGTGACAATTCAAACTAAGGGGATCAAGGAAATAGATGAACCCACAAGGATCAAATTGTGTATCATAATCATTCTCTCCAACACACTTCCAGAAATTGAGAGTTCCTCACCTGGAGGTATGCAATCATCCCAAACACTGCTTACTACCTGGGGTCAGATTTAAGAAGCATGCTACTGGTGTGATAATGACAAATCTCTGAACTCAACAATACTACCTAAAAAGTGACTATGAGCTGGTTTCCTAGAAATAGACTCTGGGTCAGAGACATGGGTGTAAGAAGTTAGCAGGGAGTGATTTCGAGAGACAAACCTATGGGAAAGTGAAGGTTCTAGAATGAAACTGAGGGAAGCATTGGGCTGTAATGAAGTCACATCAGAGGCCCCAATTGATCCCATGGGGAGCTCTGACCTAGTAGCATCATGGCACATGAGGCAAGGCGGTGAGTCCTTTGAACCCCACATTGAGGAGTCATTGGATAAGAGCTGACCCATTGCCTTGACTCAGGACACTACTTTCCATGGAGGACAATTTGTAGCTGGAGAGCTGACAGTGGCCAGCATGCTCATCATGTAAGAAAATGAATCTTTCATACTTAAAGATGGGCATCTGACTGGCATGCCACGTCATCCCAACACAGAGAGGCTATCACTATCATCTCTACAGAATTTATGGTTTGAAGATGGTGCAGTGTGATGTAATTAACCACAGGCTTTGGGGTTAGGAATAACAAATCTGAATTATGACTCTTCTTTTTACTAGTGTGTAACCTGCATAAGTCACTTAATTTTTCTGAGCCTTAGGTTTTCCTTTTTAAGATTGTGATTGATGATGTCTGGCTTCTAGGACATAATCTATGCAAAGCACTTCTGCCCCCTCATCCTTTCCCCTTAAAGTTTATTTAACATCACTTCAATATTTATTCATCCGTCAAACATGTCTTGGTTGGTTTGACTAACCGTCTATCTGTAAAATTAAAATGACTTAGAAATGGGTACAGATGCAGTCCCTGAGAAAGTTCTCAGAATTGGTGCCTTTAAAAAGTATATGTTAAAAACAATATGTTGACAGATTTTACAAAGGTAATGAAAAGTAGTTGAAGAAGCAATATGAATTAACAACATGTCTTTAGTCAACATCTGAGTGCCTACCCTCTGTACCAAGCCTATTGTGTACTTGGGGCTCCTGGATGAACAAAGTAGATGGAACTCTTTTCTCTTTCGGAGTTCATCTTCTAAAAAGTATTTATCTATGTACTCATTTATACAATTTTATACAATAAATAAATTTGTTAAAAGCTCTAAGAGCTATGGGAAAAAGAGAATAAGGAAAGGGAAGAAAGATGTGAGGTTATTTTAAAATAGGATAGTCAGGTTGAGTTTGAGAGAAAGAAAATGACCTTTGAATGAGAGCTGAAGAGGGAGCCAGTTTAGAAGTAGAGTGTTGCAAGGAGAGATAACAGCCAGGTCCTGCAGAAGAAACATGCCCGCCATGTTTGAGGAGCAGCAAAGAGTCAAACAAGTAGAGAAAGTAATCTCAGCTGGGCACCCCGATGGACCTAGCCTCTGCACCAACCCACAGAGCAGGGCGTGCCACTCCTAGCTCATCCCTGAGCCTCTGCTCTGATGGAGTAGCTCCCAGCTATTTTATGTTCCTCTTAATTTTTCAACTCTCCACACAGAACAGCAAGCAACACATATTGTGGCCTTTTACTCCACCTATCCTCTCTTTCTATAGCAACCAAAATAGTGGATTCAGTCTGGGAAAATCACCAGGATAGAATAACACATACACACATACAATATAAGTTTACAAAGCCTGGACCAGATATCCCAAAGGAGCTTCCATGAGAAAGTTCAGGGCTAGATCTTCATCTTGTTTCAGCCTATCAATGGAAGTTACTAAGAAAAACTGATTTCTTACATTTCTGTGACTTGAATGTTTCAGCCTGGAGTAGGATTTATAAAATGGAAGAAAAAAAATAATAACTTGTGATGTAAAGAATGCTGCCTGTCAGTCTTCATCCACTACGATCTGGATTCCATTTGGATTAAAAATTGGGGTAGATGTGCTCACATGGAGTGGTTCCCATAGTTTGAATTCATACTCATAACTCAGCTTTCACATCCTGAAAGGATTTAGTGATGGATGTCAGAATCTTGTAGAAAAAACTGGGTCAGGTTAAATCTTGACTTTCATATCTTCTGGGGTCTAATTGTGAGTCTTCACAAGGAATGCAAATTCTGGATTTTTATTATCTCATGTTCAGGAAGAGCTACCTGATATCGGTTCTTGAAGACCAGAGTTTCATAACCTAGATCTTTGCTAATGGTGGTCTGAGGCACATAATAGCCCTCAGTTCCTCTTGAAAGTTCTAAATGGTGTTACAGTATTTCTGATGAGTCACAAGCACCAGTAAAAAACACATTTTGCTCTGTCTGATTTTTGACCAGATAGCGTTGATCTGCTACCAAATGATTGTGATTTTGACCAAGATATTGAAAATCCCCCAAATTCTTATCTTAAAAAAAAAATGAATCCTGATTCTAAATCATGAAGCAAAAGACTTGGTTCTTGGCTTTGCTACTTAATTCTGTGACCTAAGGCAAGACACTTAAAGTTTTTATGCTAAAAACTCACATGAGCATGCTACCTTGCAAAATATTATGGCACATGAACTTTGTAGAATAACTATGAAGTGATATTGAAATGAAAGAGGAACCAGTACCTGTTGCAGGTAGCCACTGAGATCTGCTCTTTGCTGTAAATTCAATGACATTTATAGAAGTCACTTAAATTTCACTAACCCTCACACACAAAAAAAGTAAATCAAGAATACATACAAATATTCTTATTCTTCTAACATAATGGGTGTTTCCTCTCGTGTGTTAACCCCTCCAAAGGCCAAATCTGTCTTGAATCATCTTCACTGAGAAAATCAGTTTATGTTAATAAGTACGAACTCAGGGCCAGAAAATTTAGATTCTTTCATTCACTAGCTGTTTGACCTTGGGCAAGTTCCTTTACTTCTCTCAACTCAAATTCTGTAAAGCATAAATAATAATGTTACTTTCTTAATAGACTATTTATTAGATTCAATAAATATAAAATGCATGTTTTAGTGTAGTGTGGCACAGAGCAAGTACCCACAGCTGATTATTCCTATTATTATTATTATTAATATTATTGTATAGCTCTAAAAATCATGTAACTATTTTTTAAAGTAAGCATTAGAGACTAGCCTATCAAGGAAAATGACTCTGTGGGTCACAAAGGTTGCAATTTCAACTTGACGATGATATTGATATATTTTGCTTGCAGATCATCTTTTTTTTTTTTTTAAGAAAGTGATTCCAATGCATTATTCTGATCTGTATGTTAAAAAGAGGGTGGGTTGGAGGATGGCAGAGAACTGAACCATCAGGCTTAACTGAGAATCCATTGTAATTAAGGTGCTGGGCTAAGAATAGAATTGAAGCATTTGGTCTGTAATCAATATGTATTTAAAAAAGAGGACTTTCAAGTGGAAGTGAAAATAATTCCCTGCCAGCATCAATTCTACCACCATACTTATTGCTCCCACCAATGTTGCTAAAAAAAACACACATACAAACCACCAAAAAGCTCTGCATTCAAGTTACTCTTACCTGCAACTGTTTGTCACGCCCTCATTATATTCTGATGCTTTTTCCCCCCCAAAGGTAAATTTTTTTTAAAAGTTGGAACTGTATATAGGTACTTTGTGGTAATAACGAATCTCATGGGATTTGGTCTTGGATACTTCTGCTTGAATCTCAGCTTTGCCATGTACATAAACTGTGTGACCTTGAGCGTATACCTAACATTTCTTAACAGGTTTCCCCCAATCTGATGTGACGCTTAAATGAGACAACTGAATCTACTACCTCTTGAGTATCTACCATGTGCTAGTCAAGGTGCGGCATTCAAGACATATAGAGAAATCTATGCATGGACTCTAACCTTCAGAGATATTGCAGTGGTAAGATCTGTCTCCATCCGTAAAGAGCAACACAGGGGGTACAAGCATTGAATGGTTAGCTTGAGATGAAAGACAATCCAGAGTCATCAAAGTGAAGGTCTATCATCAGCCACAGAAAGTCTTATTACCACATAACCCTGTCTGCCTCAGCTTCTATTTCTATAAAATGGGGAAAATAGGGGCCTCCCCGGTGGCGCAGCGGTTAAGCGCTGCGCTGTGGAGCTGTCGGCAGCGGCGACGCGAGTTCGACGCCCGGCCGGGGAGAATCCCACATGGCGCGGCAGACCTCTCCTGCCTTGCCCGCTGCTCCCCTCAGCAGTGTATTTCTGATCTGCCTGTTCTGCTCCCTGCTCTGGCTCTGGTGAACCCTCTCGCCGCCCCATGCCTCTCGCCTGTACCCCAGCTTGTATGTATAAAAAAAAAAAAAAAATCTTAAAAAAAAAATAAAATGGGGAAAATAAAATCAATCCACAAGACAGTTGTGAGGAATAAACGAAATACATAACTAAATCACACTGCATTGTTTACCCTGTAACAATTACTTAAGAAGTGGTTTTCTTATTATTATTATTATTATAGCAGTAGTAGCAGCAGTAGTAGTAGTGATATGATCATTATTACCAATTGTTGAAACCTTCCAGGTAAAGGAAGTGACCTGAGCAAATATATTGGGAAGGAACCCAAGCTGTAGCGGGGGGAAGGAACACTGAATACACATGTGAATTGACAGCACCCTATAAGTAAAAGCATCAGAAACTAAAAGCCAGGTCTGGACCCCCAACACCAGGGCTCACTCTCACCCCTCACTCTCACACCACTAAGAGCAAAAGCAAAAACAGGAGATTTTCCATCAAGGCAACCCTACAGCTAGGACAGCAAGTTAATCCTCTCTCTGGAGTAGTTCTAGTAGCTAAAAAGGAGGAGGAGAAGAGTACAAACCAAGTGACCCCAGATGGCCCCTGCAAGTTGCCACAGGTTTCTTTTTCACTTGGTGTGGGAGTTGGTGGGTGTAGAGTACAGCCCTCTGTCCACAGCAGGGAAATGTGGGATAGTATGTCAGATCATCACAATTGAGCTCAGTGAGTTTGCTCAGTTCCTTCTTCATTACATTTGGGGAAACTGAGACTCAGAAAGGGGGGAAACTCTGCTCAAACACAGCTGGAAGGCAGTAAAGGCAATAGCAGATGAGAACCAGGGTGAGTGTCTTCTCAGTAAATGCTGTTTTCCGCACATCACACTATTGTTTGCCTCCATGGTGCACAATAAAGAGCATTACAAAAAGAGTAGAACTAAAAGTAGACTTGTCCAGCACCTATGGAAAGAAGTGTGGACTTGCCTCAGAATGTAGGGGACCAATTCCACTCCTAGGACTCTACCCAAAGAGCCCAAAAACACTCTTTTGAAAGAAAAGTTCTATGTTTATATTATTTTGAAAGGAAAGTCCTATGTTTATATTGACTAGTTACAATAGTCAAGATACGGAAACAATGAAAATGCCCCAGGATAGAGAGGACAGGATCAAGAAGATATGGTATATACACAATGGAATACTACTCAGCAACCAAAATAGATAAAACTCATGCTACTGCAGCAACATGGATGGAACTGGAAGGGATTATCCTAAGTGAAACAAGCCAGATGAAAAAAAACAAAACACCGGATGGTTTCACTTACATGTGGAATATAAAGAAACAAAACAGAGGATCAAACAAAGACAAATATTAAAATCAACCATTGAAAGCTGACCAAAGCTCTGAAGTATCCAGGAAGGGATGGGGAAAGATGGGGGAAGAGGAGAAAAAAGGTGGGGTGAGCACAATGGGCTATGATGAAAGATTATGGGTGATTTGGTGGGGGGAGAATACAGTGATCATACCTGAGGGGAAAAACTATTTACTGGAAAAAAAATGAATGAGGATGTAAAATAAGGGTAGGTCAATAAAGAAGTAAATATTTCAAAATTATTAAAATCATTATGAAAGCCATACAGGCGAAACAAAAAACATGCCTTAGAAACCCAAGGTTCTTTATTTTATAGGCAGGGATTCTGAGGCCAACACAGAAAAACTGACTGCCTCAGGTAGTAAGTAGCAAAGGATGACTGAAAATGAGAATTCAGGTCTCTGTTCTCAGGCAGTCTACTTCCCAGTGCCCACTCTCACACTTCTGCAGCAGCGTCCTGGAGGAGGGCTCCACTCAAGGTTTTCTGCATACAGGCCAGAGTCAGTCTGTGGAGGCCTAAACTCACGACTTGTGGTTGGCCATGCCCCAGGTTGGCTCTGCATATCTCCCAAGTGGCAATTCCCATGAAATATCTCACAAAAACGTAGTGGAAAGGAATGAGGTCCTTTATTAAATCTGCTCCAGGCTTGTTGCCTGTTGTCCTGTCTTTGCCTGTTCTACCTCTTCCTCAGTCTCTTGGCTCTTAAACACACGGTACAGGTGCTGAGCTTGAAAGGCCAGAGGACTTCAGAATGCTGACCCTGGGGTGAACGATCACCCAGGTGCTTTTTCCACTGAGAGCACGTATCAGCTGAGTGTTTCTGGCCATAGCTGCTGAGAGAGACAAACCATTCTGTTCCTTGGCCAGGTAGGAGTGAAAAAAACCACAACAAACAGCAGCATCTGGAAACGTGTAATCAGAATTGGCACAACTGCAGGGGAAATGCAGTGGAGTATATTAAATTATTTCTGCAACCGTGGCTCTGTCTTTAAAAGGGAAAAAAATAATCACACACAATGTTTCATATTTCAATTTTAAAAGAGGGAGGCTCAGATTTTAATGTCAAAGACATAGTTTAGAGCAAGGCACGCAGTTGGGTTTGTAATTTATTTTCATGTGCTTATTTATTTATGGTTAGCTAAGTTCCAAAAAGGATTTGAAGCAAAAGATTTGCATTTTTTTTCTTTTACAAGATTGGTCAGGCCAAAAGTTTTCAGTGAGTGGCTTATCATTGTACTGGAAATTTGGGGAATAGGTAAGAGAAAAAGTGTGATCCTTGGCCTTAAGTTCTCAGTCACACAAAACAAAGATGAAGCAATGATGATGATGATGACGATGATGTCATTGACGATGATGATATACACAATGCTAAGATTTACCAAAATATTATGACCTGCTATAGCCTACATAAAGCCTTTCAGGTGGTACCGTGAGCAAATATAATTTTCTACAGCTTATGCATGATTAAACTGATACTGGGAAAGGAAAGATGGTCCACTCAGGTAAACCTGACTAGTAGCTGGTAGAACCAAACTTGGAAGTCACAGAATGTTCCAGTCCAAAATCAAGTTCTTGATTGATCTATGCGGACACTAAGAAAGAAGAGAATAAGAAAGGTTGACACAGTTTAAGAAGTCTTTCTGGAAGGAGATGATACACACACTGGGCATGAGAGATGAGTAAGGAGTCAGTTTGGTGGAACTGAGGAAGTCATGCCACTGCAATGGAGGACTTCCTGTCCCTTTGCAAAATGCACTGACCCAGTTTATGTCCACTGTCCAGCTATGTGGTGGGGGGATACCCTGAAACTGAGCCGTTTTCCTTGTTTCTGACCATAAAGGCTCCACTGATGGGACAGAATATCCTTATGATTAGGGCCTCCCTGGTGGCGCAAGGGGTTAAGTCTCAGCATTATGAAGCTATCCGCAGCCACTGCAGCACATGTTGGATACCGCACCAGGGAGCTTCTCACATGGCGCAGCAGACCTCTCCTGTCTCACCCACTGCTCCCCTCAGCAGTATACCTCAGTAAATCCGCCTATTCTGCTCCCCACTCTGTCTCTGGTGAATCCTTTCAACCTCCCACACCTCTGGCCCACACCCCAGTTCTTGTATGTATAAATAAATAGATCCTTTAAAAAAACAGAATATCCTTCTTATTATGAAGGGTAGGCTTTACCCTTCTTCAGGCGAGGCCAGACTTTGACCATGGCCCACACTGCACCCACCACCACAACAGCGACAGGAGCATCAGCTATGACAGTCTTCACAATGCTACAGCTCCATACAGGCTGGGTGGTACAAGCCAAAAGAAAGGACTATAGGAAGGCCTTTTGTTAAAGATAAACTGGAGGTGGGAAGTAAATAAATTCCCTTTCCATACTACATTTGACTGGCTATGAGATGCAATGATTCCACAGGGACAGTCTGGTGACATCCTTAGTGGCGAAGCACCCAGCTCTGCTGTACAGCTGTGCCCAACTTGGTAACACAAAATCCTCTAACTTCTCCCCCTTGAAATATGAATTGAGTTTAAACTCAAGCTCTACCACCTAACTCGGTGATCTGGGCATTGTTCTCATCCTCTCCCAGTCTTGGTTTCTTCACATGTAACAACAATGGGGATGATGGTGGAATCTACCTCTAAGGGCTTGTATGAGAATAAAGCTAAAGTAAAAAAGCACTGACCATAACCTTTCCCTTTCTCTCTCCACATCAGTCTCCTGGCTTCCTTGCCTGTCCTGATTGCTTTCTTCTCATATTTGCCATTTCTCAGTGTGAAAGCAACATTCCCTAAATTTATGCCTGACTCACTTTCTCACCTCAAGTCTTTGCTCAAAGACACCTCATCAATAAGGCCTATGCTGACCATCCTATTTAACATTACCACAGAATCCCTTTCTACTTTCTTTGTTTTATTTTTGTACATGTCACTGCTCTCATCCAGCATGTTATACATGATAAAATATTTGGTTTATTGTCTATATTCACCCTTTAATTGTAAGCATCATGCCTGGAACTCTCCCTCGTTTTCATAGTCCTGGCCCCTGGTAATAGTGTCTGGCACGGGGAAGAGGCTCATCGGAAGGGTATTAAGTGAGTGAGCACTCTCTTTACCCTGAGTGCTCTGTTATTGCCTTCCCTTTGGGATCTGTGTTTCCCCCCAGCTGAGGTGATGAGAGGGTGTGGTAGAATGCCTTTGTGAGCATCACTGGGGATCAGAGCCTGAGCAGAAACTACACCTCCCATGTACAGGCAATGACAACACACCCTTTGTAGCATCACCATCATTGTTACTGTTACCAAGGAGGGAGGAAGAGTGTTCACAGGAGCACAAGCCAGGTCTGCTAAATGCTCTCAGTCTCTTCTACCAAGAAATTTGCAGACTCATAGGGTCGGTAAGACATTCCCCAGTAGCTGCTAGAGTGTGCTGACTGCAATGAATTATACAGTGTGATGAGTGTGTGTGCAAAAGGAAAGGAGTAGTAGTGGAAAAGGTTTTAATTTTTCATTTGAGCAAAGTCGTAATGTGATATTTCAATAATCAGAGATGAGATGAAAGGGGGGCATCCATGTAAAAATAAACAAAGGGATTGCTACCTTGGGAAGATGGGATGTGGGTAGAGGAGAAACCTTTTCCCCTCTACCCTTCTAGGTTATTGGCTTGCTGAAAATACTCCTTGTGGTAAAGTGCAGATAAACAGGAGAAAAACAAATTTAATTCCATGTGTACAAGAGTCATAATGATATGCAACCAAAGAAGTAGCCAAAGCAGATAGCTTCAATGCCTTTTTAAAAGGAAAGAATAAATTTGTAAAGAAGTTGGGGCAGTAAATTAGTAAGGAAGTAGCAGGGTTTGTTTCACAGACTTTCTGACTCTAAATCCCCTGTCTCTGGTGATAAGGCTGTCTATCTCCTGGCACAGAGTGGCTAACTTTCATGGGGGAGATTTCTTTCCTGTTTTCAGGGAGACTAAGGCAGGTAAAAATAATTTAAAAAAACCCAATGATGAAAAGTTCTTTGTGAATTATGAATCTTAGTGTGTGCAAAAAGGGTTTATGTTCTTCTTGCAGTTTTTCTAACTATATTAGTTTCTCTGCCTCCTTCTTAGTGTTCCTGTTAAGAGAGGTTGAATTCAAGGCTCTGGTTTGAGTTCCTTCAGCCTCTGCCTTCCTGCCAAGAGCTCCATGCTGGGTGGCCACACCAATGGGTAATTCTCAAAGAAAGGAGAAGACAATGGAGGTGGTTAGTCACAACTCTGGCTTTTCCTTCAGTGAAAACAATAGATGTATGCAAATTCATCATCCATTCATGGAAGTTGTGGGGATGTGACCTATGTCATCAGCACACTACTTACTGCCTCTCATCATCTTCTTTAGGTAACAACCTAATATGCTTTTTGGGGAAAATATTTTCAAGCGCTTCCTATAACTGTTACTTTGAAAAATTTATAAAATATTTCAAAGACTCATGCCCATAATATATAAAGAAGCTGAAAAATCAATAAAATATATCAATTATAATAGGCAAGGGTTATGAATAGCCAACTCACAGGGGGAAAATATTTAATGACCTAAAATTTTTGAAAAAAATATTTCACCGCACCATTTATCATAGAAAACTGAAAACAAACCAGAAACAAACAATTACAACACTAGTAAAACATTATGTATATCCATCTTCTCAACAAAAATCAAAAAGTCTGATGTATTGATATATTCTTTTGATAATTCAATAGATTCTAATCAATCAGAGTCCTGTGTAATTTTAGCCACTTAGAATTTTAGAATCTTGAGTGGAGAAAGGGTCAGAGACACAATGATTTTGTCTACATAGTTTTCTACTTATGCCCATTACTTTGTAAATTATTCACTTAACAGCCAACTCTGAACATAAATGAAAAATCTGGCTGTTCCCATCCTTGTTGCAAAGGTTTCCACCTTTTCCATTCCCAACCCTGTAGATAACTCTGGATGTCTACCAGCTAGAGAACCAGGGGGTTAGCAAGTTGCTCAGCACTCCTGGGTATAACTATTTCAAGTATTTTAGAGGTTTAACACTAAACATTTTATCAATAACAGATTTTGTTCACATCATTGCAACTCTTGGGGTTTCAAGATGCTTTTTCAAAAGGGTAATTTTTATTCCATTAAGTGAAAGGACACCAGGTTCAGTGACCTTTTAGATTTTGACATTATGACCCTATGATTGCAGAGCACTCCAAATGTTCTTTTATTATCTTGCACATATTTAATTAGAAGTTAGAGAATGGGTGGGGAGGATTGGCAGAGAAGGGTGGGAAATGAGGAAAAAGTCAGGTGGTCCCAACTGTGCATTAGAATTCCATAGAAGCAGCTTGGGGTCCAAACGAAACCTACAGAGAGTTTAAATTGTAGCATGTGCACAAAGTTGGACTAGAGACTAATGTGCTTTTTTGCAAAAGTATATATCTCAGTCTCAACACAGTCTGAAAGCCTTGGGAGGTGGGTTTAATAACAACACTTAGATACACGAGTGGACTTTCTTCCAGAATCTGTCTTCTATGAATCTGTTCCCATGGACCTCAACCATTCTGTCCCAACATGGATCATCTCCTTAAAGTCCTACCTTCCCAGTGTTAGAACGGGAACAGCGTGCACAACCATGCCATGGGACCATTCCCTTCTGCTTGCAAGAGGCTGGTGGGACACACATTTAGCTCCATGCACATCTGGGGATTGTGTCAGCGCCTTGGGAAGAAGGATAAAGCTTTTTGAAACTGGTATTACATTTATGGCTATTTCCCCAGCTTCCCAGAGAGTATGATGGGAAGGGAACAAGAAGAGGAAAGAAATGTCCAAAACTAAGACCACTGGGCCTGGACTCAGAATTCCTTATCATAATGAAAAAATGTAAGGAACAACAGACTAATTAATGATTTATTTTATTGAGAAATATTTACCGAACTTCTACTGTGTGCCAGCTATATTTAGAGGTTCTTGAAACAACTCAAAGAAACAAAACAGATTATAGATTAGAGATTGTGGTGGGAAATATGAGCTATGAGCTAAGGAGGTGATTCATTTAAATGTCTCATCATTATTTCTGGTACAAAGTAGTAACTCAGTAAATGACAGATATTAAAAAATATCTACTAGGCGATAAAACCACAGGAGCAGAGTTTCTGTTTTGAATTATCATCCTTTTCAATGCTGTAATCACTTAATAACTACTTACTGAATGGCTGAATGAAATAATGAAATTCTGGACATGTCTTTGCTAATAAATTAAAGGTGGACCATAGACGAAGGTACTTTCTCTTTCTGGGACTCAGTTTCCTCCTCTGTACAATGGTAAAAGAGGACAGTATAGACCACATGGCTCCCATTTACAGTCCCATCACCATGCCCTGCCACCTCCTCCCCAGTCCAGAGAATTCAGTCCTGATTCCTTAGTCTCCTGACAGGACCTTCTACCAGGAAAATGCTCACATACACATAAGGATTTTATCTTTTACTAACTTTATCTTTTACTCACCTCCTATAAAACCTCTCTGCTCTATATGAATCAATCTAATGATAGTCCTCGTAGTTTCCCATGTGTTTATGGCCCCAGGTCCTGTTACTCATAGTATTCCCTCTAAGGGCTTTCTTTTCTTCATCCAACTGCCTTTTTCTTGTTATTCAAGAAAATTGAATTTCTGGTATCAATCACCTTCTCCAAGAATTTTCTGCACATTTAAGGAGGTGTAAGAACCCTCTTTTATGTTGGCAAAGATCACTGGGCTAGCCCCTCACTTGGGATGGGCCACATTTAATTGTTACTATGTTTTTGTATACTTCTTCCTTTTGAGACTGGTTAACTATTTTATTCTCTTCTGTGTCCTCAGAGACATCCTAGTGCCTTTCTCATAATAGGTACTCAATAAATGTTTCTTGAACTGAATTGAAATGTTCTCTTCAGTATGTTACTCGGAAAGAGATTGTCAGCCATCATTTTGTAACAGGTTCAAAAGAATCAGTTATTTTTACAAAGTTTAAATTCTTGGAATGCAACATGCCTCATACATTGTCTAGCTGATGAAACACATTGGAAATACTCAAAGTTTGCATGTTAAAAATCTATCTTTCTGTGGTAAACAAAAATGATATTACAAAGAAATGTCAGAGCATTAAAGTAGGAAGTCAATTATACAGGGTATAAATGTGTCTCAAATCCAAGCTCTGTTGTTTAATTTAGCTCCCTGTCTCCCTTGGAGGCAATTCAATCCAGTAGAAATAGTACTGGTTTGGGCATGATACAAATGTGGATTCAGTTCTTATATCCACCACTTTGTAACTCTGTGAGCAACTGGATTCTATCTATAGTCTCTAAGACTCAGTACTTTCATTTATATTATGACTAGTTTGATGTAATAAATGTGGCAATCTTAATATTTTGTGAAATGATTTAAGAATTTGACATGATATGTATATTAACATGCCCCCCCACCCGCCCAATTTATACAATGAGTATCCTGGAGCAGAATACTTCTAATGCTTTTAGCTGTGTCTATGAAAATGGTATGCCAGATTACTGGCAATAGTTGGTATTTAGTACATATTAGATATGCAAGTATATATTGCATATACCCATATATATTGAATATATTATATATAGTATATATACAATATATAGTGTATATATATATATATACAATACATACTATATATACTTGTATATATGTATATATACATAGTAGATATACAAAAGGGCATTATAATTGCCCTTTTGTTGACCATTAGCAATACTTCCGAGTTGTTATTTGCTTTTGTGACAATGATGTTGATGATGTTGGAGGAAGAGGAGAATTAAAAAGTTATAGGAAGAAAAACAAATTGAAGATTTTTTTAAAAGGATAATAAAATGTGATAATCATGTTATTGAAACATAGGAAAAACTACCTTTGGGAATACTTCAAACCAAAACAGTGCTAGTGAATTTGTCTGCACCAATGGATCCTATAAGAGGAAATGGGATAATGTTAGTTATGCCCTAATTTTTAAAAGAACTGCTAATATCTCTCAGGAGGAAATGTTCTATGTTTGTGAATTTCTTGAAATTCCAAGATGGTCATGGACTATGTTTCTATGACCTAAGGCAGCATAACTGCTAGGGTCTGAACTGTATTTCCTGATATAGCTTCAAAAGTCTGATTTTCAAAATAGTTCATGACAGTTAAAAATAGTCAAGTCTTGACTTCAGGGAATTATTCTTTAAAAAAATTATTTCTTTAGAAAGTGCCACATTTCTGTTTTTTTTCCATCTCATCATTGTCATGACCATTTTTGTAGGCTGAGTAATGAAACTCCTTTTAAACTTTCATCTCAGTGATGAATATGGGGGAAAAGTTGAGCTTGATATGTGCTACAGAAACAGTTAACTAATGGTACAGCAAAAACTAATCTTGAGAGGCAGTAATATCTGCTGTGTAGTGGTCTTAGAATTAAGAGTATGCATGTCAACAATTTAGGTCTTTGCTTTTTCTTGACTATTTGGTTTAATAATTTCATCAGCCATTTTCTTTGTGTGTTTGATGTCTTTTAATTCATTTTGTGTTTCTTTCATATGTTATGACATTAAAAACCAAAATGTCAAAATGAGCTATAGATGCCTTAGGCATAAGTGTTTCTTTTTCAGTTTTTCCTTGTTTCTGATTATGAAAGGAATAGAAGCTCAATGGAGAAAATGAAAAAAAAAATCTAAAAACAGTATAAAATATCCATATGCCATAGACCAGAATTGTATGTGTGCATGCACGTACACACATACACAATACTATAAATATGTTGACCTATTTCTTCAGGCTGTGTTTCTTATATTTTTTGTCTTACCGTACAATTTATTTAACTTTATATAAGTTTTTGGTTGGTTTGCATTATTGTCCTCTTTTTTTCAAGCTCAGATGAGGCATCAAGTTGAGTCAGCATAACTCTTTATTTCATGGTGATCATCAAGGTTTTTTCAAGGTCCCATACTTTTTTATTTTACTTTATATTTCTTTTTTTTTTAAAGATTTGTTTATTTATGCATATAAGAGCTGGGGTGTAGGCCAGAGGTGTGGTGGTGGTGAGAAGATTCACCAGAGACAGAATAGGGAGCAGAATAGGCAGATTGACTGAAATACACTGCTGAGGGCAGCAGCAGGCCAGACGAGAGGTCTGCTGCACCATGTGGGAAGCTCCCTGGCCAGGGAGCAAACTGCTGCAGTGGTTGCAGATTGCTTCATAGGCTGAGACTTAACCCCTTGCGCTACCAGGGAGGCCCTATTTTACTTTATATTTCATGCCCATCAATTTCATCTCTTTCCCTCTGTTCCCTTCCTTCTCCAAAACATACAGACCAGTGTATTGATATGTTGTTGGATATATAATCTATTTTTTTAAAAAGTATTTTATATATACATTTTATTTACATAAATAAAATTTAAAATTTCTATTTATTTTACTGTATTTCTTAATTTAATAAATGCTATGTTTTTAATAGTCAACACCATTCCTCTAAGTGCAACTAACTTTATTTCTTCTGTGACTCTACTCCATCTTGACATTCTCTTCTTTTTGTTTAATTTATCTAACCTAATGGGAATAGACATTTAAGTTGGCTCCACCTCTGCACTGCCACACAAACTTTAGGACTAAATTGTCATGTGTGTGAGGGATTGTACATTTATTAACAGTCTGATCTCATACATATTAATTTTTAGACTATTTCCTATGTCCTTGAAGAAATGCATATTGTCTGTTGGGCATAAATCTGGATCTATACATATTAATTTTTAGACTATTTCCTATGTCCTTGAAGAAATGCATATTGTCTGTTGGGCATAAATCTGGATCTATTTTCTTCTGAGTTTTTACCTACTAGTTATATTTTGGCAATTTACAAATACTTCTACTTATTTTTAAAATCTAGATGTATTGGAAAAATTTTCTAAGATCTCAATCTACAAATTATTGCCACTTTGATTTCTCCCTTAGGTTCTGCTTGTGTTGCTTTATTAATTTTGACTTTATCTTCTTAGATGAATACATGCTTATTGACACAGTATCTTTTTGATATAGTGTTGTTTCAAATCTTCTCTTACTTTTATCTGCCCATTTTATCTCAAATTATATTTGTCTGTTATTAAAATTGATAATTTAGACTCCTGTGGTACAATCTATATGCATGTTTCTGTGAACTTTGTGTACAGTTTATATCCCCTTGTTAAAACATTTTCTCTGAAAAGTAACAAATTAGTGTTCCTTGGTGCAAGAAATACAATCTGAAACTTGTGGCTATGAACAGTGAATTTAAACCATAAACATTTATTGTATCATTACATTGGCATGAGACTTGCTTATTTCTGCAAGTTTATTTTGTGTCATTTGCCATGCTTTCTTTTTTTCATTTCTCCTTTTTTCCTGTCCAATGGAAAGACTAAATTTCATTCCACTGTTTTTGAAAATTACAGTCTGCTGAATTATTCTAGAAAGTTAGAACCAATTTATTAAGAATTTTAATTTATTTTCATTTTCTCATAAATTCTTAAGGTGGTCAATGTTTATACCTTCCTTGGATCAAACATTTAAACCATTCTCTTCTTCAATGATCTAGTCCCCTCTACCCCCTAACTGTATCATACTGAGTTTTAGTCTAAATTCCTATATATTTGTCATTTTTTCCCTTTCACTTGTTCTCAATGATTAAGACAAGAAGTCTGTCCTCCAAGTAAGTATTATGATATAATCTATGTATTATGATGCTTCCTATAAAAGTGTCTTCAAGGAAAATTTTATTTTTGGTATTTAAACTTCTGAAACTTATGCTTAACAGTAAGTTCATTTCATTTTTGAATTTCAACTTGAGAGAGAAGTACTTTTTGAAAATATTTCTCCAGGCCACCCTCTTGAATCCAGCGCTGCACACAGAATGTTGATTTCAACCAGATTTCCTATATCCTTGTAAATCATTTATTTTTCTCTAGAATGGGGTAGAATTATCTCTCTTTTTAAAAAAGATTTATTTATTTATGCATACAAGCTGGGGTACAGGCCAGAGGTGTGGGGGTGGTGAGAGGGTTCACCAGAGACAAAGTGGGGAGCAGAACAGGAAGATCAACCAAAATAAACTGCTGAGGGGAGCAGCAGGCGAAGCAGGAGAGGTCTGCTGTGCCATGTGGGAATTTGCCTGGCCAGGCATCAAACTCATGCCACAGCTGCCAACAGCTCCACAATGCTGCGCTTAACCCGCTGCCCCACCAGGGTGGCCCAGAATTTTCTCTTTTTTAACATGACCATAGAGCAGGGTTGGAGAGACATGATCACACATCATGCAAATGCAAGCAGCCACCAGAAGTTGGAAGAGGCAAAGAACCTCCCCTTGAGGTTCCATAGGAAGAGAGGTCGTGCTTGTACATTGACTGTGGCCTTGTAGCTACCAGAGCTGGGAGAAGACAATTTTCCCTTACTGTAAACCACTGAGTTGATGGTCATATTGTCCTCCATTTTGAACTTTATAATGCATATTAATATATTTAAAGATCTATACATTCCTGTGAATTTACCTAGGTCAGTGTTTCTAAAACATTTTTGCAACTGTCATTTTTTTCCTTTCCCCTTTACTCATAGCACGTACAATCTTTGTGACTGCAGCTTAACAGAATATACTTCAAAAAATACCCAATTAAAACTACTCTTTGCCCTAAGATTAGGTCAAAAATAGCTGCAAAATCATGATATGCTTTTTATTATTCTTAAAACAATCAGTACATGGATAGTGACATTTTAAATAACCAAATTATAGAATGCATATTTTCAACAGTAAAATGGACTTTGTAAGATTTTGTGCAGTTTGGGGCAAAAGAAATTAATAATCTGAAGTCTTTACATTAATCATATTATTGCTTCTTTACATTTTACAAACATTAACCCTTTGCACTCGAGCAGCGCCGCTCCGGCAACCGGCAGTTTAATGCGTCCACTCGAGCGGCACCACTGCAGCGCCGCGTGGTGTAATGCGTCCACTAGAGCGGCGCTGCTATGGCCTCCGCAGTTTAATGGGTCCACTCAAGTGGCGCAGCTAGGGCGCCCGAGCGGTTTGGAAGTCAATATGTTTCTTTCCGATGTGTGATAAGATATTCTTATTGCAATTACTTTCATGGACCAGGCTCGGCCTGCATCCTTAGCCAATTCTTACCTTAGATTAGTTAATCTCAGTTTAGCATTGTGATACGTGTCCTGACAAACCGAGGCTGCATCTTGGGGATTGTTTGACTAAATATCACACAAAAACTAATTACAGAGTGTAATATTTAACAGATTTTGTTGTATTCAATGTAAAAATAAATAAATTGGTGAAATTTTATTATTTGTATACGTTTGTTTGAGTATAACATGATTTCAAAGTACCTGTAAAATGCTTCCCTGATATAGCGGAAATCGACGCGAAAAAAGCCTCAAGTGCAAAGGGTTAATACCAGTCTATATAGCATATATATCAGTACATTTCTTATATACTATACCAACAAATATTTACATTATTGCTATTTACCTAAAGGTTTCAGATTGTCACTCCATTAAGTAGCTAACTGAAAACTGTACTCAATTCACATTTTAAAGTCATAAATGTAAGGGGTGAAATGCAGCCACATGTTACCATCGAAGTCAGAGCAATTACTTATAAATTATTCCAAACAACTTCGGGCAAATATTTGTTGAGATGCCCTTTTATACAATAGGCATTGTGCTATATGCTAATTTCATAAATAATAGTGGAAAACAATTAATGGAAACATTGTCTTCTCAATACCAAAAATTTATGTTTGGGAAAATTGAGGTTCAGGGATACAAAGAAACTTGCCAGTGGTCACACAGAACAATAGGCTTGAAATGTAATAATATTAATCTTAAAAATTTACTGACATAATGAAAGATGAATAGTTGCAGAGATGCTACATAGACTATGCTAAGGATGAGAACAGGTCTCAATGCCACCCTTGTTTTTTCCTAAATAATTGTAATTATTTATTATGGATATTTTCTTATTGTCCAGTAGATGACCTATCTTAGTGAACAGTCTATTTTTATACTTGAAAAGAATGTGCTCCCTACTGCCATTGGGTGGGGTGTTTCTATAAATGCCAGCTGGAATGTTTGCTAGTTGTGTTGTTTGAGTCTTCTCCATTGTTACTGATTTTCTGTCTACATGTCCACTCAATTACTCAGAGGAAGGCTGAAGTCTTCAACATGGATTTGTATATGCTGCTCTTCATTTCTATCCGTTGTCACTCATGTATTTTAAAACTCTGTTACGATGTGTAATTTGTAAAATCATTTAGTCTCATATGTGGATTGACTTTACCACCTTATCACGCTGAAATGTCCCGCCTCATCTCTACAACTATTCATCTTTCTGATTACTGTTTTCACTGTTATTAACACACCCTGATTTTCTTATAGTGAATTTTTGAATTGTGTATATAAAAACACTTTTATTCCTTTTACTTTTATCTTATGTTTAATTTTATATTTAATGTTTAATTTTTGTAGCTATGTTTATGTTTAATTTTATACTTTCACTGTTTATATATTTTTAAACTTAAAGTGCACTGTTCCTTCTCAGTCTCTTAATATCCTTTTCTCTTCTCTGCCTGGCTAACTCCGTTTTCCTAGCAAATCAGTTTATGCATCACACCTTCCTTTCTCCTAGGATAAAATGGACATTTCTCCTTGGATTACCCAATTATTCTAATATATTCTAATTCCATTACTTACTGAATATTCTCGAATATATACTCAACTACTATTTTTTACTTCGTTCACATCTTTAAAACCAAGATGCATCTACCACATAGGGTCATTAGAATTATTAGATATGCTACTCCATATGAGTTGACTATTACTATTTTGCTATTTTTTGGAAATATTGCAATTCTATTTACTGATCTAGTTCCTACTTGACTGGGATGGTGGCTCTATGACTTACTTTTGTCATGTCTGCAGGGCCACCACTCAGGGAACCATGATGGCGGCTCAGGGAGTTGCCACTGAGTAAAGCAAGGAAAAGGGTCTTACTAGGAGTTAAAAGATTTGTAAAGGATCTGCTATCTACTCTTAGGCAGATGGCATCCCTCTGGGAATGACTGAATTAGAAGATGTTTAAGTTTTCCCCCAATCACATGATGCTGTTAAACTTAAATCCAGTTCTAGGATGGAATTCTTTAGTGATTTTCATATTTTTCTTCAAAGAGTCCATATCAACTTCAGGACTCGTGCCACTCAACTGCATGCTCTCAGAAGCATCCTGGTTCTCTAGGACCACCAAGCACTGAGTAGAATGAATGTTACCTATGTTGATACCTCTAGTAGTTTCAGTCCAGACTACTTATCAATGCAGCAGTCAGATATGCATTGTTTCTGCTATTCTAGCAAGATCAGAGAGACATGTTATGATTTACTGTGTCAAAGTCACAGATAGAGAAGCTGTCCTGTGTAATTTTCACAAGTTAAGGTGACTACAAGTTGAGCTGACTAAAGAATAAGGTCCCCTTTCTCACTTTTTGTGTTCCATGTCTAGTAACTTGAGGAAAAAAAAAAAAGTAAGACCTTCCCCGAACTAAAGCTTTCAAGAATTTTACAACTACTGGCAGAAGGAACATTTTCCAGAAGCAGAAGAACAAAAGTTGCAGTTGTCCCTTATGGAAAATTCCAAGAACTTGTGCATGGTATTTTGAATTAAGCAGACTCAAATTCTATACCACTGAGCTTTGTCACCCAGTAGATGAGAAATTTATGATCAACTCTGTGCCTTGGTTTCCACATCTATAGAGATAGCTACATCATATGACTACTAAAAGAATTAAATGGTCTATTCATATTTAATTATGATCATATACAATAACAAGCGGCCCTCAGGGATCCCTGAGCGGTTCTGTGGCTCCAACTCGGGGAACACGGCCAGCCTGACCATCAACGGGACCCAGGCCGAGGACGAGGCTGACTGTTACTGTGGGGGGTGGGACAGCAGCAGCAAACATCCCACAGTGACAAGGGGCCTTGGGGAAGTGAGACACGAAACCCCTTCCCTGTCTGGGTCACACTCTCTTCCAGGCCCAGGGGATGGAGACACAGCAATTTGCTAGTCTGACTAGGTTGCAGATCTGAGTCCTCAGGCTCCGCCTCCTCCCACCCCCAGGCGGAATCTACAGCCTGTGTGTCAGGAGTGATTTAGGGCTCAGGACTAGGCTGGCCCTGGCAAGTCTTTGACTAGAGGAACAGGGATTAGTAGAAGGACAGAGAGACTAACAATTGTCTGGTGTGTTAAAATACAAAATGAGTTAGTTAAGAAATATTCACAGTTTGTGAGAATAATTACATTCGAATGATTAGCACAAAATTTAAACAGTTAGGACACTCTCAGAGGTAAACTGAGGATAGATTTTTATAGAGGAGGAGGAAAGTGAGGATATAATTTGATGGCCTAGATGTTCACAGGGCATTTAGGACACCAAACCACGCCTGTGATACGTATTTCACAAGTTGTCACAGTGATACCTAACGTCGGCCTCAGTTTCCCTCAACCAATAAAAGGAAACAGAGTTTGAGGAAAAAAATAATTATGATCATATTAGTTAATAAACTTAATGTATTAGTTAATTAAAAATTACCAATAAATATAAATTACAGTTAACTCAGTGAAATTCTGATTTGTATATTTAGCATCTTTACAGACCACATAACCCCAGTGTCCATTCATGGGATGTGGATTATATTGGTGATAATGTAAGTTTTGGTTAATCATTTTTGATTTTTTTATTTTCATTTTATTGAGGTACTATTGTTTTATAGGTATGTGATTCAGAGATATAGGATCACACCTTTTCAGGTGTATATCAGTAGCCACTCCCACCACCAATGCACACAGAGTCCTCTGCCATAGTTCATTGTGTTCACTCCCCACTTGGCTTTCCACCCTCCCTCTTCTCCACTGGTAGCCTTAATTTTACTGACAGATTTCTAGACTTTGTCATTAGTCTTGTTTTGACTGGACCTTTGTTTTGTTTCTCTATAGTCCACATAAGAGTGGAATTTGTTTTTCTGATATGTGTGTTTCTTCCGACTTATTTCGCTTAGAGTGATCCCCTCCAGTTACATTCATATTGTGACAAATGGCAGTGATTTATCTTTTTATTACTGAATAGTATCCACTGTGTCTGTATATCATATCTTCTTCATCCACTCATCTGTCTTGTGCATTTAGGTTGTTTGCATAATTTGGTTATTGTAAATAATGCTGCAATGAACATAGAAACGCATACATCCCTTCAATTTAGTATTTTTGTATTCTTCAGGTAGGTTACTGGGAGAGGAACTGCTGGGTCATATGGTAGATTTATTATTAATATTTTGAGAAACCTCCCCACTGTTTTCCATAAGTTTTCCACAAGTTTACATCCCTGGTTCCTTTTTATCTATACACTTGCTGATACTTGTTCTTAGACTTTTTGATATGGGCCTTTACCACAGGTGTGAGATGGTATCTCTCTGTGATTTTAATTTGCATTACCCTGATTATTAATGATGTAAACATTTTTTCATGTACTTCTGGGGAATTGTATGTCTTTTTTGGAGAAGTATGTAACTCCGGTGCCATTTTTTGATTGAGTTGTTTTCTGTTGTTTGTTTGTTTGTTAGGCTCTATGAGTCCTTTATAGATCTTGGATATCAACCCCCTATCAGATGTATGATGTACAAATATTTTCTCCCATTCTATAGGGTGTTTTTTGTTTTAATGAGAGTTTGTTTTGCTATGCAAATTTTTTTCAGTCTGATGTGGTTCCTATTTGTTTATATTCTCTTTTGCTACTCTTGCTGTTGGAGACCAATTCACAAAGATATAACTGAAGACAGTGTCGTGGTGTGTTTTGTCAATTAAACATTTTAGATCTTTCACGTCTTTGGGAACATGTTTGTGAATGGAAATTTTCATTGTCCTGGAAAGAAGACAAGAGGAGAGAATTGGGTTTATACTAATTTTGCTCCACTAAGTTTTCTAGATCTTGAAGCAGGGAGGGGAGGTGTTTTGATTAAACACATACATGTACACCCACACACACACAACTCTACCCTTTAAATTTATAAAGTTGTCCCATTTCTTTTAAACACGAAGCGAAGAAAACCAAATAAAGCTATAAACCTTGGTTGTAAAGCAAGAACTCATACCAATCCCATGTGTTTGTTGTGAGGAATAAATGACATTGATTTATGGGGCAGAACTTTATAAATAGTAACATTACATATAAAGTGGATGTTTTGGACTAAGCCATGAAATGAAGTCTGAAGAATAACCAAGGGCATTGAAGACAAGAGTCCCAAGTTCCCGTTCAGTTCTGCTTCTCTGACTGGTCTTTCCGATATAACCTAGGATCTACCTCTTTTAACCTCACAGATGCAGCACAGAAGCGACATGATGGCTATGAACTTGTTCTGTAACTGGCAAATTGTCCTACAAAGTATGATAAAGAGTGGGTTCCAATCTGATTAAAAAGTAGATGGGCCCCCCAAAGTGCTGGGAAAATATGACCCCTTCAATGAAGCCTTGAAGAGTCAACAGCAGAGATTAGCCACTGAAGACACAGAAGGTACTCATTGCTACAAAGTGTTTACGCCCTGTCTCCAGAGTACTGCATTTCAGAGCCTTGTGATTTCAGAAGTGCAATTAGCAACAAAGATACAAAAGAGTGTGCTGCAAAGATAAGTCCCTTTGCAAGGGGAATCTAGCACATCTGTCCGTGCTGGGTTGAGTGCAAATGTCATTCTTTACCTGAAACTCAGCTGTATCAATTTATACAAAAGAAAGGGATTAATGAAAAAAATCTCTGCTCTAAAAGAGAAAAAGGAGGCAAGCAAAAGGAAGGATGCAGCTTGCCTTGCCACTGGGAATCCATTTCTTCCTTGGTATTCCTCTGGGGGATGTTCATTAGCAATAATATAGATACCCATTTTAATGAAATATTAGGAATAGAACCTCTAGAAGGGGGACAACACAACCGACGTGCTAAAGCTCGGTGTCTGCTTATACGTGCTACTTCTTGTTGCAGCCATGGAAAACTACTTTCACCCTCTCTCCTTTTGTGTTTACCTTTCTGTGTTTACCTTTATTTTGTAGGAAGAGTTTCTCCAAGACAATGCCCCTTTCTTCTTCATGACTGCCAATACTTAGCACAGAAATGGGCACAAAGAAGTTGGGAAAGGTGGCTTTCATTAGGGGGCATACAACTCTAGACAGCACTCTTCAGAAAGAACAACAGAGCAGAGAGGAGAGCCTGGACGCCATGTCTTGTGAGCAACTTGTGAAAGAACAGACAATCTCTAGGCAGGAAGAATGGAAGGTGGGTGGGGATGAGGAGACAGAAAGAGACCTTTTCAGCAAAAGCCCTTGGTAACCCAAGATCAAACTAGAGCGAGAAGACCCAGAGCTGCAGGAAGGGAAGATTCTGCACCCACACCGGAAAGTGGGTGAGTTAACTTGCTGCCCTTCTCAACAATGGTGAGGTTTCATAGTGTGGGAATTTTTACCTGTAGGGATTTTCAAATTTTGTTTCAGAAACTATGTCTGCTGTTGAACATCACTCCAACACAGTCAGAGACCTGAGAGAGATCATTTGGCCTATGTGAGCATTGAAATACAAAACAATAAAATGAAGCTTCATCTGGGCACTCGATTTCTTTTTTCTACTGAAAAATCAATGATTTTTCCTCTGATGGGAGAGAATTTTTCTAAAACAGCATGACAGCATGTCTTTTCCCCTGAAGAGCTAACTTCAGAGTCTTCCAAAGAATACACATTCCAGATTCAGTCATCAGGGAGCCCTCACTGGACAGCAATGTTTTGGTACAAAGGAACACAAACAGGAGCAATGGGGAAGAAGATCCAATTGCTAACAAGCTTCATGGGAGGAGGGCATTAGATGGTCTAGAACTATAGGGTGTCAGAGAACTTTAGACGTGAGGAGCATAAAGCCCAGAGAAGTGACTTCCCCCATTCTACCTCAGAGAGGGATGAGAGGCAATTCCCCAAATAATATAGCAGACAGTGATCCAGAGGACTGGGCTCTGCCATTAGACTTCAGATCTGATTTGGTTTCCCCAAGAGTCAGAAACAAAGTGGAGCCCTAAATTCTGTGGAGGAACCAGAATAGGGAAAAGGGAAAGGAGAAAGGTATTGCAAACACCCCTGCTTAGTCTCCACAGTTTTCAGAAGCCAATGAGTGAGATAGCAGTAAACCTGTGGAAACAGGACAGGGCTCTCAGTGTCCCCCTTTCATGTCCTCAGAGCCATACTCCAGGCCAGGCCCCTACTGGGTACACAGGCCAGTCCCCATCCCAGGGAAGGTCTCAATAACGATTTGTGAACTGAGGAATGGGAAAGTAAATATTGCCCCACTGACTTCTAGAAATTTAGCCTGAAATGAAAAAAGTAAACCTAGCATGTATTAGGAACCATAGCATGTATTAGTATGTATTAGGAACCATAAACCAACCCTATGATCTTGTTTGTTCCAAGTGAAACAGGCGTAATCGCTCCCCTCGTAGTATTTATATTTTATTTCTTATGACAACTTGAAGAGAAGAAAATATTCTTTAAATCCACATAGTTGTATTTCATACTTTGGTAAAGTGAGGGACACATTCCATTATCTGGCTACCTAACCCTGGGCAAAGCGTTCCCCTGACCAGTCCTTGGTTACTTATGTTCTATACTGCAACTCCCTGTGAAGGTTATGCCTTATCTCTGAGCCTCAGTGTGACCATCTGTAAAATGAGCAGATTGGAAAACATGACCTCTTAACCCCCAGGTACTGAACACGAGAGCCGCACCTGGGAGCAGGGAAGGTTGGAGGTATTTCACTTTAATCTGCAATGCCACCTTGTGGTTATCAATGAGGACGGCACAAGGGACCAGCAAGAGGCTGTGTGATAGTCTGTGATAGCAGCCAGGTCAGAAGATGACCAAGGGGAGTGTGAGCATATCCTTCCCTCCCCACAGGGCTGGACCTAGTGAAAGGGATACCGGAGTTTCCTTTTGAGTCCAAGACATACCTCTTGGAAGCCTCATTCTGCTGAGAAACACCAACAGTGTCCTCTCATGACATAGCTTGGGGCTGCCTGCAGGCTTGGAAAATGTGTCCGCCCCCATCACTCCACACTTACATGCCCTTCCTTAAGTCTGCTAGCCGATGACAGATGGGACGAGGCCGGGGCAAGACACTGGAGACAGAGATGGAAAGAAGACTAGCCAGTTTTCCAGGCCAAACTCCTCTCAACTCAGGCTTTGGGAAAAATACATCGTTTCCAAGGTCTAGGTCCAAAAGATTTTCAAGCTTCTGATTCCCTTTGCCTTTTGAGAGCCACTTTTCTTAAGATACATTACTAAACGGACCAGTCATACCCCAGAGAGACCAGACATCAGGTATGGTATCAGTTACATATCAGTGACACCCTAGTTTCAAAAACCACACTACATATTAGGATTTATCACACATGGAGAGAATGCCCAATAGAGTGGACTCGAGTATTTTCACTCTGATGGCAAAGAGGCTTGGGGGAGGAGAGAGAGCCCCTTTGAAAGTATCCAGTCCCATAAAACATCAAAAGCTCAGAAAGTTCATGGCTTTGGAATGGGAGGGACATGACACAACAAAACAACGATGATGCTGACAAGAGCATCAGTGCAGGAATTCTCACTCACTCTTGGCACTGAGTTGAGCATTTAACAAGCTTGCTTTCTTTTTTTTTTTTTTATTTAATCCCCGTAACAACATTATGAGGTAACTAGTTTCATCCTAATTCTTATAGTGGAAAAAGTACAACTCTCAGTGAAGACAGTAATTTCCTCAGTCTCTGATTCGGGAGTGTTGTCACCAGGATTTGAACCTCACTCACTGTCACTCCAGGTCTTACAACTGACAACCCTCAGGAGAAAGGGGACAGGAAATGTAAAGACTGTTTTGGTTCTCACTCTGCTACCTAGAGAGCTTTGGACCAGCTCCATATCTCCAGCCTCTGCTTCCTGAGATTTATAGAGCTAAGATAGCTACAGATCTGAGGTGCAGATGACACAGCAAAGTTATGTAATGAGAAAAACCCTAAATCAGATCATGCTGCCACGTTCCTCCTGAAGTCCAGGACTGGGTTTTGTGATGTATCTGTGGGGACGGAAGCCAAAGCTTGTAAACCTGCCTCCTATATGGGATTTCAGGTCATTGGTTTGTTTTACTTTGAAATCTGTTCAAGTCTGAATTTGAAAGACTGACCCTCCCTTTTATTCCATCTCTTGTGCAGACTTGTGTCAGGGCAGCTGCAGCCTGAACTTAGTGGACTCGTGAGTCTATGACTCTTGGTTTAAATCAAACTCAAGGTTTGACGTGTTTGTAATCAGAATGCAGGCCATGGTTGAGGCTAACCTCACTGCCAGACTACCTCTAGATTTATTTATTTTAAACGATTATTAATAAGACCCAGGTGTCTCAAACTCTGTTTTCTACTCTGCATCGCTTTTAAGCAACTCAGGTTAAGGTTATAATATTGTTGAAAACAGTCTCACCTAGATTTTAGAAGATTTGGATTTCACTCTAAGTTGGGTGATTCTGGGCAAATTTATGAATTTCCCTGAGCTTTAATATCCTTATCCACAGGAAGCTTAGAGTAAACCTTGCAACTATCTACATCTCTAAAAAACCTACCCTGCCATTACAATTGGTTAAGCTGCTATTTTCTTTTCTTTTTTTTAAGATTTATTTATTTATACATACAAGCTGGGGTATAGGCCAGAGGTGTAGGGTGGTGAGAGGGTTCACCAGAGACAGAGTGGGGAGCAGAACAGGCAGATCAGAAATACACTGCTTAGAGGAGCAGCGGGCAAGGCAGGAGAGGTCTGCCGCACCATGTGGGATTCTCCCCGGCTGGGCATCGAACTTGCATCGTGCTCTGCCGACAGCTCCACAGCGCAGCGCTCAACCGCTGCGCCACCAGGGAGGCCCTAAGCTGCTATTTTCTATCCTAGCTCCACCTTCGGGTTGTATTTTTAAGCAATTACTTCCCACATATAAATATTTAATTGACCATTTTTTTAAAGCACCGACAAGACTGAGACCCACTTGCACCAAAGGGTGAATT
Organism: Scalopus aquaticus; assembly: GCA_004024925.1. Classification (NCBI taxonomy): domain Eukaryota; kingdom Metazoa; phylum Chordata; class Mammalia; order Eulipotyphla; family Talpidae; genus Scalopus; species Scalopus aquaticus. The sequence goes on along the minus strand of PVIJ01003902.1, from coordinate 37,785 downwards.
TTGAAATATGTCCAAAATCAAACCTGGAACTATCTAACTCCAAGTCCAATTTGTTTTTCACTGTATTCACCATGACAGAGTATCCTAGCCCAACTTCTCTTTCCTTAGAACAAATACTTAAAATGCTTTTCAAAATGCAAAATGTTCAACAAAATGAAAACTGCATTTCTTGTTAGAATAGTTATGCTATAGCTTTTCCTACATTCTCTAATCAGCAGTAAAAGGACGGATGACTTATCCAGGTGAGTCATTTAAATCCAGCAGGCCTCCTGACCTTATTTCTGTACGTGCAACTGTTCTTGAAGTGAAGAGAGAAACTATAACTGGGTTGGGAGGGACAAGAAAAAGCTTGCTGAATTCTAGCAGTTAGCCGATTCTTACAGACGAACTAAAAAATCAAACAGCACTTTTAGATTTTCTAATCAGTTAAAAAGCCCAGATTATCACCATCCAAGGAAAGAGAAATGGCTTGGAAGCCGCTTTCTGCCGACACCTGCAGCTTTCAGCAACTCTGTTCCCTGCTTCGGGCTCCAAAGCCATCCGTCAAGTTGCACCAGCCCATTTGTAAATGCTATCTGGCTTCCCCGGGACTCTCTTATTCATCACATTTATTAAGTCATAGAAAATGAGTTATAGTCATTAGAGAATATAAAAGTCATTTTCACTCAGGTGTCCAAATGAGTGTCTGGCTAGAATATGAAAAGGAACCCTGGCTGACTTTCTCTGTGCCCAGCAATTGTGCCAGGAGGTAGTAAGTACTGGGCAGTCCCTTCTAGAAGATTAGTTCATCACTTAAGCTAATGAAGTTTTACTCCTGCAGGTCTGCTTGTTGAGTGTCAAGTATGTGCCTGGCCCTGTGCAGGATGACTCTGGATCAAGTGCTTATCTCGCTGACCCTCTTATTCCTCATCTTTGAGATGGACAAAAATCTTGCTATCACAATGCTATAAACGACATAAGAAATACTAAAGCATTCTCAAAGGTAAAAAATTTGCGATGTTTTATTATTACCATTCCCCCCTTTTCTGACTATTTAAAATGGAGTCATTTTATGCAATGGACAGTTGCTTATCGGAACCAACTTCATGTTCCTACTGACTTACTGGGGTGGCAGAAATGTCGCCTATGCCATCTTGATTGATGTTTTGTTTGATGTGGCTCCGATGAAGGCATTTAAACTTCCGGTGTTTGACCTGCTTCCTCAGGATCTTGAGCTTGTCTCTCTCTATGTTAATTCTCAATGCAACATCAATGAACCTTAGGAATACAAATCTTTCCAAGGATTTGCAATCCCATGGAATGACAGATCTTAGATTGGGTGACTCTTTAGAGTAGACTAGTCCAATTTCTCATCTAATCTGGAAGGAATATGGACTATTTAGCTGGAGAGGAAGTTATTCAGAGTCCATTGGAATTGTCTTTATATACTTTTCATTTTAACATGGAAAAGTTGTCTAGGATGAATGGATTAAAAGACTAGGAACAGATGGCAATATTCAGGAATATGCCACATTGGCATGGGTTGTCTGGGAACTCACTGAGTCCTCTGTCTCTGCAACTGCTTAAATAACAGCTATATTAAATATGTTGGGCATCTTTATGTGTTGGGCTGAATTGATTCAGTTGCAATTCATAGCATTCAAAGTGCAGGAGTGCTAGGTATCTTTGGCTTGTCACTCAGATTAACTTCCACCCTGCTGACTCTTTGCCATGCCCGAGAGCCTGACCTTGCTGCCTTGCTCCATAGATTCAGATTAGGTTTATCCAATGGGAAACACTTTGAGAAGTTTTTTGGGGAAGAAGCAGTTATGAGGTCAGGGAATGTATTCCACCTGCTTCTTGCTGGTCTGCACGGGCTGGGTGTATTATCTGGAAGATGGTTATAGCTCCTCCCAGGCTGCCTTTATTCTCAGTAAGAATATTTGTGTCTCAGAGTCCCTTAAGTACTCCATCCTCTCATCTTCAGTGCCAGGTGACATGTAGACTCCCTTTTGGAACTAGACCTAAAGGCTGCACTAAAGTTTCAGATGTCCCCTACACCCCGTTCTCACTTTTGTCTATTTATCATATTCTTCTCAAATTACTGATCTTTCTTGCGACCAGGAAAACAACTTATAAAGTTGGATAGAAATAAAAGTTGAGCACACAGAATATAAGAAGTGAGAAGACTCCAGAAGGTTTCCCTTTACCTTGCAATGTTTTCCCCTAATCCCCACAGATTGCAGGTAAAACGCGGTGAGGGGAAATGACACAGGAAGTTAACATCCAGGCCAGGATTAGGAATTTTTGTGTCTTGACTTGAGATCACATACCTATACCACTTCCCTGAAAACTAGAGGGTTGGTTGAAAAGTAACCCATTTCTAGGTTGGCAAACACTACTTAGGCCACCCTCCATCATAGATGACAAACCCATGGTGAGATGCGATAAGATACTTCATCTCTTAAGGCCTTCTCCCCAAATCTCAGTTTAACCATGAGAAAAACATCAGAAACTCACACTGTGGGACATTCAAAAACATGCCTGCTTACGCCTCAGAACTGTCAAGGTCATTCAAGACAAGGAAAGTCTGAAAAATTGTCACATTACAGAGCCATCTAAAAAGCCTTGCCAGCTAAATGTGAAGTGGTGTCCTGGATGGGATTCTGGAACAGGGAAGGGATATTAAGGAAAGCTGATGAAATCCAAATAAAGGGTGGCACTTAATAATAATGTACCAATGTCAGTTCTGTAGTTGTGCCAAATATATCAGAGTAATAAAAGATATTAATAACAGGAGAAAATGGTTAAGGGATATACAGGAACTGCAGTGTCTGCATTTTTTTATGGAAATGTAAAATTATTTAAAAATAATAACAAATAAGTTAGTCTGTCCTCTGAAATGGGACCTGACTGTGAAGTGCCTGAAGTTTTCAACACCCCCACCACACACACTCCTGATCAATTTTTTAAAAGGCCAATTTCTAGGTTTAAACAGAAAATGTTTTAGAACTAAAATTCTGAAAAAAATTCTATTCCAGAAACTTTCATGAAACACAAAAAAATAAACAAAAAGTCTTTCTAAGTCACAGATCTTGACAAAACACAAATCTAAAATATTGTCACATATAATCAATTTTCATTGTTTCGTAGGGGTACTGTTTTATATTTTAAAGAACTGAAGATAGCGCATTAGGAGAAAATGGGAGGAACAAAATATATTTAAACTGAAATATCAGATATGGCTGTGCCTCAACCTACAAAACTCAAGCATATTTATCCCTGTTTAGAATTTTCAGAACTTGGGGGTTTGCGCATTTTAAAATGAAACATCTATCAATCAGCTCTAAACTTTTGGTATTTGAAAGGAAAGAAAAAAATCGAAATATGTATTTTTAGAAGATATCAACTATGCTGCAGAAAAATCACATTTTGTGAATGAAATTCTGGAGATTAAGTTTTCCTTAAATTGCTTGCACCTGGGATTTAAAAAATAAAGAGAATGGGTGTTTGGTAAAATACATTTGAGATTTTATTGAATTTGAAATGAAACAGCCCCCAAATTCTTCAATAGGAAGACATCTCTCTGAAACTAATGTGATTCTCCTTATTGCCTGTGAGGTGGGCACTTCTAAGAAGCCTAAAGTTCACCTCAGTGATTTGGCAAAAAGGAGGTTTTTATAGACCCAAAGACATGGAAGGAGGAAGACATGGAGGAAGGGAGGGAAAGCAAAGACAAAGGAAGAAGGAACTGGAAAGGAGAGGAGAGAACACAGAAACTCTAAAGCCTGACTTGGCAATGCTATGCAGGTAATTTATAAGTACCTGATACACCTCCAGGGTTTTGATAAAGGCAAGATGAGAGTTAAGTAGGGAGGCCCTATGCACTAGTAAAGTGGGATGCTTTTGAAAACAAAAGAGAGTGCTACTAATGACTACACTAAGACAAAGATGTAAACCACAACCTTCTGGGGGGGGGGGAAGCGAGACTTGTAGCCATGGTAGTTAGAAGGGACAACACACTAGAATCCCTGGAAATGTTAAAAAAAAGAAAAAAGAAGAAAAGAGCAACAACAATTTTGAAAACATTATTTTCCCATGCCTATCACATCCCTAGTGCTTATCTGAAAACCCCTTATCTATGATAAGTGCCTTGACAACTCTTCCATGTTTTTGAAGGAAATTTTAATGGTCTATGCCATAAATGTGTGTGTCTAATATGTGGGGCGTCATCTGGGCAAGCAACGTTGCCTTGTTGAGTCAGTTTTCTATAAAATGGGAACATATGCTCCCTCTCAGGGAGACTCTGAAACTACAAGCCGTGTTTGCATGGTATCAGAAGGCATGATTGAGGGGCCTCCCCGGTGGCGCAGCGGTTAAGCGCTGCGCTGTGGAGCTGTTGGCAGCGGTGACGCAAGTTCGACGCTCGGCCAGGGAGAGTCCCACATGGCGCGGCAGACCTCTCCTGCCTCGCCCGCTGCTCCCCTCAGCAGTGTACTTCTGATCTGCCTGTTCTGCTATCCGCTCTGTCTCTGGTGAACCCTCTCGCCGCCCCACACCTCTGGCTTGTACCCCAGCTTGTATGTATAAATAAAATAAATCTTTAAAAAAAAAAAAAAAAGAAGGCATGATTGAGAGCTCTGGAGATTTTTTACAAAGTTGTACTAAAACCAGTCTGTCATTTTCTCTTCATTCATTCATTCATTCATTCATTCATTCGCTTATCCCTTCAGCAAGTACTTGCTGAATGTCTACTATGTTTCAGGGAGTACGGTAGGTACTGGGGCAGAATGATGCATGGCACAGGCCAAGTGCCCCTGTTGGTAGTCATATTGTAGACTGGTAGAGGTCAGTTACGCACTCCATAAAGCTCTGAAGAAAAAAGACGAGCTCTGAGAGCCATGTCAAAGGAGGCTGCTTTAGGCAATGAGAGAACTCTTCCTAGAGGAAGGAAAGACTAAACCAAGATCTGAGTGATAAGAACTTGACTAGGTGAAGAGGATGTATCCTGTTTATAGAACCACTTGGAGAAAGGCATGGATAACATCTCTTCCACCTCTCAGGAGCTTAATGTCCTTCTCCACATTCAATTATTGCCTGAACCAGCAATCTGGTTATCCGTCAATTCTACATTAGTGAAAAGAGAATCAAGTCATCCAAATACAGAACTCTAGAAATTAGGAATTCTGTACTTCAGAAAAACTATAATACCAAGTGTCCTTAAAATTCCTTTTAATCTTCACAGGCAAACATGAAGTGGATAAGAAAATTGCATGATGGCCACGCCACTTTGTGGAGAGCTGTATAACAGGAAAGTCTGGGATGGAGATAAGTGAGCAATGATTTGGAAGCTGCAGTGATACGATGGTTTTGAAGGACAAAGGCTTCATCTAGCTTTATGACATTGGAAAGGACAAAGAAGGCCCAACTAGGGCCATCTAACATGAAAACTCAATAGGTCTTAGGGCTCAGTTACTTATAGAGAGATGTGCAAATCTCTGGACTTGAGATCCTGAGAATATAGTGGAAAATAATGAAAATGAAGATTTAAAAGAGTGGGTTTAGAAAGACAAAGATGAGTTTTAGATGAGTACAACATGCTGGGGGCATATTTACATGGAAATTTCCAGATAGCAGGGTCCAAAACTCCTTGGTATGAATGTTTCTGAAAGTGAGCACACTGGAGGCTGAGAGATGATGATGGTGTTAGGCTTAGTCATCAGAGATTGGGCTGGAGGGAGGCACGCAAGGCCAATGTGTAGAACAAAGAGGAAAAGGGTCATCTATTAGCATCAGATTGTCCCCTGAATCCAGGAGGGCACTAACCTCTACACCTTATACTTCTGCCTGCTTGGATGAGGAAGGTCGAGGTTTGGCTTCTGCTACGGTTGATGTAGAACACAATGCATATCCACTTAGCCTCATACGTTTTCTATCACACACTCATAGACACGCAGCGTCCTGCAAATCTGCACTTTCAAAATTCAAGTCACTTTTCCACAATCATGATAGCACTGTTAGTCCTAGGGAAAACCTCACGCAAGCACTTCAAGTTCAGAAGTGCTCTGTCATATATTTCAACAAGTTTCATATTTTCTGGTTATAGGAAAGTTCATGTATATTTTTGGCTGAATTTATTTCTTCATGTTCTCTAAACAACGTTGCTTTTGTGAATATCATCTTAAAGCACTTATGCTTTCTAATGAATTCTATTATTTTGGGGGAACACTGATGATTCGGATATGCTGATTTTGTACCCAACAGTTTCACTAAATTCTTAGTAGTGACATTCTCTTGGGATTCTGATATAGCAGTCAATGTCTGAAAAAAAATTCACTTATTCTTTTCCAGTTTTTACATTTTTTCTCATTTAAACATTTTATTTTGCTGGCTTGCACTCCATGCCATGTTTAGGAGGAGCAGTAATAGTGAGAACAGTCATTGTCGCCTTGGATTATGGGGATCAACTATACCATATCAACACTGAATAGTTTAGCTATAGGTTTTCTTACTGTAAAGTGATGTTTTTCTTATTCCCTTATATTGCTAGAGGTGGTTTTAAATCATGACTTAATGTTAAATGCTATAAAATGCTTTTTTACACTGTCGAGGGAATGTTTTTATTTTTTTAAATCTGCTAATGAAAATAACTATGTAATAGACTTTCCTAACAGTTAAACATTCTTGTTTTTTTGAGATGACTTCTATTTGATTACAAGGTATCCAGACAATTCTGGACATTGCAAATAACTTATTAGAATTTAGTACCAATGTTTCTAAGTATGATGCTTTAACATTTTTTATAGTACGTTTTTGTCTAGTTTTAGATTTTGTTAAACTAATTTATAAGTAACTTGAGCATGTACTATTTTTTTTCCAGTATCTGGAATAATTAGTTGAGCTTAGCACATACTTTGTATTTCAACAGATCTTGTCTACAAAAATTTGAGTTCAATTGGGTGTGCACATGTTTAGTTATAAATTTGTTATTAGAGCTTTAGCCATTTTCCCTCTTACTTCTTAATCACTTTATTTTTAATGTGCTAATGCTTTCCAGAATAAGATCACATCATTTCCCTTTTTTTTTATTTTTCTTATATTTTATTCTTACTTTCTTCTGCATTTTCCCCTTATTTTGAAATTCAATGCTTGTGGGTTTTTTTCATATTTTCATATTTACTGAGGTAGTATTGACAAATAAAAATTGTATCTATGCCAAGTATATAACTTTATTTTTTCTAAGCAATTTGTTCTAACCTTAGCTAACATTACAATACTATTTTTATTGTTAAAATTAATGCAGCATTTCTATGTGTTCTGGATAAGAGTGGGTTTCTGAAAGCTCAGCCCAAGGTTGCTAGAGATGTGAAGTTAGGTCAGAAACTAAAAGAAAAAATTATGGTCTTAAGCATACTATATATTAAGGTCATGTTTACACACATATGTGCCAAAAATTTTCACATTGTTCAAAAAAATCAAATACCTGGAAATAAACCTAACAAAGGAGGTGAGTGACCTATACAAAGAAAATTATAAAACACTGTTAGAAGACATAGAAGACACGAAGAAATGGAAAGACATTCCCTACCCATGGATTGGAAGAATTAACATTATTAAAACGGCCATATTACCAAAAGTAATTTACAGATTCAACACCATCCCAATAAATATTTCAATGACTTTCTTCAAAGAAATAGAATAAATATTATTGAAATTTATATGGAACCACAAAAAGCCACAAATAGCCAAAGCTCTCCTGACTAAAAGGAGAATGGAGGTATCGCACTCCCAGATTTCAAACTATGTTACAAAGCTGCAGTAAATAAGACAGTATGGTACTGGAACAAATACAGACACACAGACCAATGAAATTGAATAGAAAACCCAGAAATAAAGCCACATATAGATGCACAACTAATCTTTGATAAAGGAGCAAAGGATATGCAATGGAACAAGGACAGTTTGCTTAATAAATGGTACTGGGAAAACTGAACCACCACAAACAAAATAATTAAACTGGACTACTAACTCACAGCATGCAAAAAATCAACTCAGAATGGACAAAAGAATTGAACATAAGACCTGAAACCATAAGATATATAGAAGAACATATAGGTAAAACACTACATGACAAACATATAGTATTATCTTTAAAGATTCATCCACCAAAGCAAAGAAAGTGAAGGAAAAGATAAACAGCTGGGATTACATCAAACTAAAAATCTTCTGTACAGCAAGAGATATTAACCAAAGCAAAGAGACACTCTACTGACTAAGAGGAAATCTTTGCACTCCACCCCACTGACAAGGGACTGATCACAAAGATCTACAAAGAGCTCACATGACTCAACAAAAACAAAGTAAACAATTCAGTCAAAAAATGGGCAGAAGGGGCCTCCCCAGTGGCGCAGCGATTAAGCGCTGTGCTGTGGAGCTGTCGGCAGCCGCGACGCGAGTTCGACGCCCGGCTGGGGAGAATCCCACATGGTGCGACAGACCTCTCCTGCCTCACCCGCTGCTCCCCTCAGCAGTGTACTTCTGATCTGCCTGTTCTGCCCCCCACTCTGTCTCTGATGAACCCTCTCACCGCCCCACGCCTCTGGCCTGTACCCCAGCTTGTATGTATAAATTAAAAAATATTTTTAAAAAATTAAAAAAAAATGGGCAGAAGACCTAAAAAGACATTTCTTCAAGAGGAAATGCAAATGGCCAACAGATATATGAAGATATGTTCAGCATCACTTATTACACTGGTCAACCAGATTTTCACTGCGGTCCATCATCAACTCCACACAGACTAACACAGGAAGAACTAAATGAACTGGTTGTTATTTGGACTTATCCAAGAACAAGGCAGACAAATTAGGTTTGATGAAGAATTTCGGGAAAGCCATGGACCAGATCTCATCAACTTTCTGACACCTGAATGAAAAATGGAGCTTCCATACGACCCAACAATATCACTTTGGGAATCTACCCAAAGGACATAAAAACACTAATCCAAAAGGATAAATGCACCCATATGTTCATTGTGGCACTATTTACAATAGCAAAGGTATGGAAGCAACCCAGATGTCCAAAAATAGATATTGGATCAAGAAGATGTGGTACATATACACAGTGGAATACTATTCAGCATTCAAAGAAGATAAACACATGCAATTTGCAGCGACATAGATAGAAATAGAGGGGATCATACTCAGCGAAATAAGCCTGAAAGAAAGAGAAACATATTGAATGGTTTCACTTATAACAGGACTATAGGGAAACCAAATAGGAGAGAGACACTCAGTGGGGGAGGGGGAGGATAAGGGCACAAAATAGAGTAGAAAAGGACACAAGGGACCACGGAGATGGGTCACGGGTGAATTGGTGATGGGCTACCCAAGGGGAATACAAAATGTAAAAGATATAAATAACAATAAAAATATATATATTTAAAAAAAAAGAAAATTTTCCTCGACTCAGCAGAGCAAAGATTAAAGAGGAAGTTTTTGTGGGTCCTCGGATTCATGAGCTCTTCAAAGATGACCGTTTCAACAACTTGGTGCAGGATGATGCGAAACAAGCATGGAATGCTTTTTGCCTAGTGTCTACAAATTTTCTTGGGAATGTTAGGGCAGAAAACTACAAGGATCTAGTAGAAGACATGCTGATGCAGTATCAGAAACTTTGCTGTAATATGTCTCTAAAGATCCACTTCCTTCATTCCCATCTGGATTTCTTCCCTGGAAACTGTGGTATGGTTAGTGATGAACACGGCGAACGTTTTCATCAAGTTAGCACATCAATGGAACAAAGATACCAGGGAAAATGGTCCATTACAGTGCTGGCTGACTACTGCTAGACACTCCCCAGAGATGCTCCTGAACAGCTATATAAGAGACAAGTGAAGAAATCTAAGAAGTAATCAATGACTTGATTTTTTACAGGTATTAACCGTAGGCCTATTACTATTGGCATGCATTTCATGATGTAAGCATCCATTTATTGCAGATTACAAAAAAAAGAGCCAAAATTAGAATTTGACTGTCATATTCATGTTGAGCACATACAAATTGATAGGAAATGACTAATTTTATTTCAGTAACATGACTTTTGTAAAAATTTGTTGACCAGTGTTATCAGGGAACTGCAAATCAAAACCACAGTGAGTTACCACCTTATACCAGTGAGAATGGCACATATTAAAAAAAAAAAAAACTATGAACAACAAATGTTGGCAAGGATGTGGAGAAAAAGAAACTCCCCTACACTCCTGGTGGGAATGCAAACTGGTCCAGCCACTGTGGAAAACTGTGTGGAGGTTCCTCAAACTACAAAGCTAGAGCTACCATATGACCCAACAACTCCACTCCTAGGAAACTACCCAAAGGACACAAAAACATTAATCCAAAATGCAGCATTATTTACAGTAGGTAAGATACGAAAAATATCGAATAGTTTCACTTATAACAGGACTATAGGGAAACCAAATAGGAGAGAGACACTTGGGGGGTGGGGGGAAGGGGAGGATAAGGGCACAAAATGGAGTAGAAAAGAACACAAGGGACCACGGAGATGGTGGGGGGTTATCCAAGGGGAATACAAAATGTAAAAGATATAAATAACAATAAAAATATATATTTTAAAAAAAGATACGGAAGCAACCCAAATGCCCAAAAATAGATGACCAGATCAAGAAGATGTGGTATACACAAAGAGTATTACTCAGCAATCAAAAGTGATAAACTCATGCAATTCACAGCAGCATTGACGGAACTGGAAGGGATTATGCTCAGTGAAATAAGGCAGAAGGAAGAAGAAAAATATCATATGGTTACATTTATAGGAGCAATATAGGGGAAACAAATAAGGGATCAGGGGAAAACGATAATTATAATAAATTTTTAAAAATTAACAGGTAACTATAAATCAGAGACATTCTGCAGGGGAGGGTGAAGGATCAAAACAGGAGGGAAGAGCAACTATGGTGATAGTACACAGGTGAACTGGTGGTGGGAATTTTATGGGGACTATAACTGAGAGGAGAAAGCACACATTGTACAAAAATAATGATGTACATATATATAATAAAAGAAATTTTAAAAAGTTTTTTCAAATTGTTCTTTTAAAATTGGAGACTTTTGGTAAATTAAAGCTCAATGAAATCAATTAAAAAAAATACCCAGCAGCAAAAAAATCTACTCTCTTAGTAACTTTCAAATATAAACAGGTATTGTTAATTACAATCCCATTTGTACACTACATCCCCCAAACATATTCCTAATTGGAAGTTTCTGCCTTTTACTCCCTACCCCCAACTCCAGCAACCACCTGTTTCTCCCATTCTACCTTACGTTTTCTACCAAATATGCTTTTAGTTTTTTAAGTTTTTTTTCCTGTCTTTATATAGATAAATGAAATTTTGCTTATTCGTTTTTATTTTCTCTACTACTTTTGAAGGGGTTTATGTGTGTATGTTTTGAACGTATGTTTGAATGTAAGTCTATATTTGTCTTTCCTTTATCCTATATATTTTGAACTGACATCTCAGATCTTCAATTCTGAAAAATTCAGTTATAATCCCTTTAATTTTCACTTCTTTGTCATGCATCAGCTGACTCCTCTTTCTGAGACTTCATTCAATAAATATTTCTAGAGTACATTCTATGTACCATGTATTGTTTTAGGCAGTTAATAATATATTCCCAACATGAAATATTGAAACTTCTGATTTTCTGTTCTTCACCTCTTTATGGTTTATTCACATATGGTTTATATCTCTGCTGCACTCAAAGCAACCTCCCCTTGTGTCTTCCAGTTCTTGACTTTTCTCTTTAGCTCTGACTAACCTACTATTTGATCCAGGCACTTACTTTTTTTTAAGACTACATACATCTTTACCTTTCACAGTATCTATTTTTTTTTTCTAATTCTAACTATTCCTGTTTTGGTAATTTCTTTTTTTTTTTAATTTGAATGTTTCCTTTAATCATTTAAAATGTATTTATTTGATCTCCTCTTTCTTATATTCTGTAATTTCAGCTTCTTGGGTATTAATTTTTGGTTTTGTTGTTTCTGTTGCTCTCCCACATGGTAGATCATCCCCTCAAGCACTTTGTAATTTTGGATTATGTGTTTATTTTCCGTGGTGGTCTCCCCCCATGTTCTGTCTCCTTCTATCAATGGGAGGCCTGTACTCCCTGTATTTCAGAAGTATCCCCACAGTGTGGCTTCTTTCTTTTGTTTCTGCCAAAACCATGGGATTGACAGTGGTTTGGGAAGTGTTTCTGCATTATTTTTCTCACTTGTAATCCCTACTCCACGTGAATAACATAAATTCTGATGTGACTTGCAGGCATGGCACATGCACATGCATTTATTTTCTTATTTCCAATAATGCCACACTTTCTGTACCCATAAATATTTCAGTTTCTACCTTTTCTGTTACCTTTTAAAGTTACAATTGCATTAATTTGAAAGCACATGCATTTGACTTAAAACTATCTTTTAATTCTCATTTCAGAATTTATTTCTTTTAATCTTAGCTTCAATTATGATATTATGTTCACTGTTATAATTAATGCAGCATTTCTATGTGTTTTGGATAAGAATGGGTTTCTGAAAGCTCAGCCCATGCTTGCTAGAGGTATGAAGTTTGACCAGAAACTAAAAAATTAATTTTTGTTCTTAAGCATGATTATCACAGAGGCAGGTCTCCTGTCCCCGGGTTTATTTCTCAAAATTAAATCATAGAACAGATGAATAACCAAATGCCTTATTCACTTTACAAGTTTCTTCCCCAGATCCTGCCTTCATTGACACTTTCCAACTATGCTGCCATTGTCACCCGATTCCTTTCTAATACATATTTCAAATGAATGTTTCTCAAGCCCATCCATTATAAAGTTGCAATACATAATATCACATCCTTAAGGCAATGTTCACATCTCTACAGTGTTGTGCAATAATGCAATACCCAGTAACATACAGTTTGATAAGTGTCCTACCTCAGTTCTGAAAGGCACTTGAGTAATTTAGGAGAATAAATCTCCCAACAACATAAACATTGTGGGTAATTTTACAACAGGAGAACTCCATTGCCGATATAGTAGCCACAAGACATTAGTGAATTCTGAACATTTGAAATATAGCTAGTAAAACTGAAGAATTGCATTGTAAAGGTTTAATTAATTTAGAAAGGCTAGATTCCAAGCTATTGTCGAGAAGTCCATTCTTTAACATGACCAAAATATTGCTAAATATCTAAGTTTCACAATAGAAATGAGATGTAAACAACATTAGTTCTAAATCTTACTGGTTCAAAGTTCTAAATCTTACTGGTTGTCAGCTCTATATAGCTATCTAAATAAGTTGCATTTTGATTTTCCTCACCATAAAATGTTTGTAAAAGTATGCTACATCAAACACTGCATATGGCATAAACAAAAATAGAATGTATGAGACTAAAATGATTTCATGTGACTGTTTCATCTGCTTGTGGAGAGAGGCAATGTGCATTTGCTCAGGTGGGCAGCTCTGTTAAAAAGCTATGAGCACTCACACCTTGAACGTTCTTAAGTAGCGGAGTGTCTGTACTTTAACAGTTAACTTATAAGACACTAATTGAACAGATGTACACTACCTAAAATGTACAATATCTTGTCAGGTAAATAAAACATTATTTATGCTCACAGTCTGCTGAGAAATGCATCATTTATCTTAAACCATCTTGCTTCCACAGAGGACTTTCACATGTTACAGAGGCAGCTGTGCCCAAATGACACTCATAGATACTTTTGAAAAAGGTAGAATAGGTATTATCTCAGTTCAGGGACTAAAAGGCAGAGAAGACAGAGCAATGGAGACAGACGTTCAAGATAGTTCTCACCCAACGTTTCTGAGCTGATTACAGTCAAAGAGAAGTCAGTACCCAATAGATATCTTAGAGCTACTAGTTTTACATGCTCTCTTTAACACAAGCATCGTATTTATGACTTACCAATGTAACTTTATTAGATATTTTCTCTAGCATAATTAAGCACTCATTTTACTTGCTTTGAAAGAACTGAGAAGTTCTATTGTTAGATGGATAAAGAAACACAGACATAAAGAATTCAAAGTGTTCAGCATACATATTCACTTGGCCTTTTAGACCATCTCTATTTATTCCAGGATTCAGCTCATGTAAGTTTTGGCTCAAATACCACTTCTCAGAAAACTTTACCTTGTTAAATTATATCCCATCAAACTTAGAGTACACAAATGTGGTTTCTGGTGTGTGTGCATAGATAAAATAAATTATATATGCACAAGTAAGTTTTGTGAATAATCATATTTATATCAGATTATATCATACAAAATAGATCAAATTACTCACATTTTTTTGGTTTTATCTGCCCTATATTGGAATGTAAGCTCCATCAAGGCAGTGATTAGTGTATCTTTAGTTCAATAATTAATCACAAGTACCTAGAATACAACTTAATCTACAATAGGTCCTCAATAAAAATCTGTTGAACAGATGAATAATTAATTCAAATTCTTATCTGTCGCGCGCTTGCCCAGCAAGGCCGACACGGGGCAGCAATCTTTCAGCAAACTTGCAGCTTTATTCTTCCATTCTTCTTCTTCTTCTCCTCTTCTTCCTCTTCTTCCGGGATCCCTCTACATTTATACATTTAGCGAGCCAATCAGCAAAAGGAGAAGCCCAAACAACCAATCCGTACAAAGGTCAATCCCTGCTGGCCAATGGCGGTAAATGTCAGCCCCAGCGCCCAATCCGTGCGCTGTCCACGTGCACACCGTGCTGCACAAGCTGAGGCACGAGGTGTC
>PVIJ01003902.1:0-22889 GCA_004024925.1 Scalopus aquaticus | reverse complement strand
TATCCAAATAAACAAGTGTTTCTGATAAGGACAATAGTTATGAAAATAGCCTCTTAAATGTTAGAGTATTTTACCTTTAAATAGCAACTTTCATATAATTTATTCTCATTGTACAAATGATATAAGTTAGGCTCACAGAAATGAGTTCTTCCAGTGTTATGCAACAATTTGGTATAACTTATATTTGGATATAATATGTAAAAATATAATTGAATGATGTATAATAACAAAGTAGGATATAATGTATAGTAATGTAATAGGATATTATACATATAATATTGTGGTTGGATAGAATACACATAAAATAATAAAGTTGGATATAATACATAATATGACTAGATATGTATTTAATAAAATACTTGGATGTAATTATAAACGTCCTCTCTTTCTCTAACACTACGATCAATGAACAAAAACTCACAGGTATAGAAATTTTATTCATCCCTAGGCAAGATCCTTGCTATCACTGAAATCTAAGATAAAAAAAGATAATAGTAACCCAGGGGACTGACTTTGAGAGATAGTAAAAGATGGATATTTCTATTAATCTGTACTCACAATCTTTTCCCGGACCACCTTATCCTCCAGCACCACAAAAGAAGTGTTTTTCTTCTTTAGTTAACTTTCAGAAACTTTTCAGGAGAATTGTTTGATATGGGACACAGATAATTTAATCAGCCCTCATCTCCACCCTACTCCCACAACTGAAATAAGACTTAATATTAGACAATAATTCTTCTCAAGAAGAAATAAATAAAATGCTGCATTTGCCAACAGTGTCCACATGAATTAATCTGCACTCATGTTGTGGTTAGGGCTGGAGAAAAGCATGTGGCCATATTTGCATAATTGTTTGGATCGTCCTCCTCAGTGGGTACATTTTATACCACAGACTACATTCAGCAAGATTAATACTCTCCAGAATGACAGCAGAACTGCCATCATCCACACAGGGCAGATGTGTTCTTCAGGCGATATCAGAAAGATCTAGCTTCTTTACTCTTTTGACTACCTTCCAAGTAAAGGCCATTATTGTGGCTTCTTGTGGTTGATGATGTGAACTGACAGTTATTGAATGCCCAAGGATTTAATAAACTCACTTATAATAGCAAACACAAAAGTAAAACAGGTGTTATGTGTCTTCTTGTACTACTGAGGGAATTGTGACTCAAAGAGATTAAATAAAATGTCAAGATCAGACAGCTACTGTGTGTTGAACCAAGACTTGAGTTCAGATCAAAGTTCTAAATATTTATGCTACATCCCAGTGTCAATCTGGCTTTTCCTGAACTCATGCTTGCTTTTAAGGAAGGGAACACAGTCTGAAGGAATTATCACCTACAATATCTGCCTAAGGGTATGTCTGCAGAACAAATATTCAATAAACACGGCAGTGAAATGTTGCGAAGGAAGTTCAAATTTGGGAGGTGCAAACACATTATATGCTTGTTTCTATGCATTTCCTTCAATACACAGCAGCAAATTGTCATCTCTCAATTAATGCTTTGTTGGAAGTACATGGTTCTTTGGGAGAAGAATACAAACAAATAAAACCAAACAAATACAAATAGTGTTTTTATGCTGTTCATGATGTACCACACAAGAAAAAAGTTAACTGGCTGGAATGAATTCAGCTACTGATGCTCATGCTACAATTTTACAAACCTTCTCAGAATAGTCTTCCTTTTCAGAGAATTCTTTACCCAGTTCTTGAACGGGGTATAAGTGTAATGTATGTGAGAGACTGAAATAAGGCCATTAAAACAAAGGGAGAAAATGAGAATATCTGTAAACTGGGAAGAATCATGAGAGATCATGGTGATGACTTGGTATTTACTCCAATTTCACAGAACTATTAAAGAGGGATTTAAATAAAGAAGTTACCTGACATGATTTACACTTCAAAAAATGATTTCTGAATAGAAAAATTTAAGTACAGAAAGAGGAAAAACAGAGAAGGACAGTAGGAAAAATAACTGATCATTACTTATAGGGAGAAAAAGGAATACTTACTTAGGACACTTGGACTAACATGGTGGAAGAGAGTTGATACAAAAGGCTGACTGAGGAGTGGGCTTACAGTACTCTGGTCCAAGTAGAAAACATCAGATGAAATGGATAATTGTTTGATGCCACTTCCTTTCCTTCCATGCCCTGGAACATTTGTGCCATGATCCCTTTGTGTATTGAACCCAGGAATGAAACTACATGGAACTGCAACATGCACACACTAATGTGGCTTGCACCATCCATGATGTTGCTCACGGAAAGGGGAGTGAGAGATTGTGAGAGTGAGATATATAAAGAGAAAATTTCAGCAACTCTTTTTTAATCTTGAACGAGCTCTGCAAGGAATTATGTCTGGGGGGCTTAGTGAACCTCAGAAAGATCCAAAGGAACACAAGATGGAAACATAGGAGGGAGGAAAAAAGGGGGGAAGGATGGTAACAAGTTTGGGAAGAGGGATAGACATGAGAGAGAACAAAAATGATGATAGAAATCCACAGTAATAAATTTAAGCATTTCATTCTAAACCTAGACCAATGTATTTCGAAAGAGAACTGGATGCCTGAGTCTAGAAAATTAAAAACAAGAAACACCATTTTCCATGTATTTTTATATGAAAGACATAATGTTAAGTGTTTTGTGTCCCAGATGGGGAAATTGGTAATTTGAGAGGTAATGCATTTTTTCTAAAGACTCACAGTGACCAATTTGAAAATTCAAGATTTCAATATAGATTTAATTTAAACCATTTCTCCCCTATAAGTTAGTTTTGTCTACTTCTCAACTGTGTGAAAAGGGCATCATATTGTATAAAATATTGTGTATCTGGCACATTTTCTGAATATTATGCAATTCACCCATAGTTTTGCATGTTCCTTTTCAATGCTATATAATATTCTATTGCACAACTTGAAGACATTTTAGAGCAGCTCAGTACCAGGGAATTCCCAGTTTTATATTATCACATATCTTGCTGCTATGAACTCAAATTTGTGTGTTTTGTGGTGCTCACTTTCAATTGTTTCTGTTGGTGCCTACTTAGCAGTAAAGTGAATGGATCATAGTTGCATGCATATAGTGTGTTATAAAAGACACTGCCAAGGAATGTTCTAAAATGTTTGTATGAAATCCCTTCATTTTTACAGATGGAAAAAGTGAGGCATCAGTGAGGAAGGACTTACCAGAAAAGAGTGAGCAGTGCCTGGACTAGAACCCAAGTTGCCAACTTTCCAAATCTGTGTGCTCTTTCCAGCACAGTGCCCCAGCCCTTTTCTCTATTTTGACCCATCCAAATGAGAACTGGCTCTTTGATTTCTATCCTAGGTCTTCTGCCTAAAATGTTTTCCTACCTCTTCTCTAAGAGTCCAGATTCAAATTTTCTAAGCAGAATTAATTTTAAAACAACGAAACAGTGTAGCCACTTATGGAAAGGTTGCCTGATGGGAAAGCCAGACAGTTGCCACCATAGGTCTTCAGTGTACCTTTGAGTCAGCTGGGATTCCTTAGCCAGTTTTGTTATAAAGATGAATCATGAGCTTTTGACCACACTTGAGAATAAGTATCATTGTATTCAGGAATGAGTAGCAACATTTTCCAAAAAATCATATTTCCCTACCTCTCTCTTTTAAAGTAACATCATGACTTCTCTACACACTTCAATGTGAGAGAAGCTGCCAACTCCACGAATAACCACACAAAGCTAAACCTGTTACTTAAGTACACTGCAATATAATAGACATAGGTATTTCAAAGTCTTTCGAAAAGGGACTGATCACCTTGGACAATTGCATTTCCTAGTGCTTTATGAATTATGAAGAAAGCAGTTCGCTGTGCAAGATCCAAAGTGTGTATGTATGTGCTTTTATTTGATACTGTTCTAGGGATTGTGCATCATTAAAAAAATCCACAGAACAGATGCAATTTTATGGACAAGTAGTTACACAAAAGTTATGTAAGAACTCCACTCCTGTTTAATGTCTGAGGCTTTAATTTTCCTAATACTTAAAAGTCTACATATTATTCTACTGTTAATTACAGTCACCACACAAAAACCTTGTCAATTTGTTCCCTCTCTCTCAGAATCTTTGATATTTCATCTGATCATCAATGTCCCTTTTATAGCTAAGATACTGTAAAAGAGTGGTTGTTATTTGGGAGCAGATATTAGAGGACATTAACAGCTTCACTCAGTTGTTTCAGTCATTCATCCAACAACTGCTGAGCACCTACTGAGAGTCAAGGCCTTAGATGCATCATTATACTAGAATTACAATTTTTGTGAGTTTTCTTTGAAGGAGAACGTTGACTCATGGAGGAGATCAGCTCACTTTGTGAAGGCACAGTGAGCAGTTTTGGAAATGTTTCCCTCGAGTATTTGCTACTTAGACTGTATTAAGACAACATTTTAGGTTAACTTCCAAACTCAGTGAGAACAAGGCCTGCAATTATTTGGTGAGCATTATCAGCTAAGACCAAGCAACTCATCTACATTGGAATTCATAGCTAAGTGAATTCTTACAGACAAGAATTCAGAAGATTAATCATAGGTAGAGAGAAAAGTCACAAGTGGGAAGTTTAGCCACCAAGAATCAGCTGCATGCATCCAGGCATCCCAAAAAAAAATTCTCAGCATGTAAAGATAATGGTTGCATTTTAGAGGGATTTGGGATATACTGTCACTTTTGTTCCATTTCAATCCTGTAATTACCAAGAAAAAGATACTTTAGCAAATGCCCTACCAAGCACCATTAAATGATTTAAAAAGAGATTTGACGTCTGTCTGTGAGATCATGGGAAAGTCAAGTCTCCCCTCCCTGGAATCAGTTTTTGCTCCTGCTAAAAGAGAAACTAGAACTTGATGAACACTAAAGTTGCAAGAGAGACTTGCCTATTTTGTTAGCACAGCTTGCTAAACATACCTTCAGAGCAAGCAGAGCTCCCTCTTTTCAGGAGATAATTAGTAGACGGCAAGCGGGCCCCATCTGGGTGGGGTGGTGGCCCTGTTCAACAGATGGACCCAGCTTGCAGTCAGGATTTGGTGAGTCACTGGCAGTACACATTAGTCATTCAGGTGCATTTGCACTGCATTTTGCAGCTGGAATGGGCCCAGACTCAGAGTTTGTTTATTTCCATGGACTATGGATATCCCAGAGTTTGTTGTGAAATAAATTTATAAATTGTTATGTTCTACTACTGACAGCCTTCTCCCTTTTCTTGATGCTCAGCAGCCCCTTAGACAGTCCCTTATTCCATTCTAGAGGTAGGAAATTTGTTTGGACACTGAACAGGTTGTCCTGCCTGTATGGGGACTCATATGGATAATCTCATTGTACTTTCATAACAACGCGGTGAGAAAGGTATGATTATCTTCATTTTAAAGATGTAAGAATAGAGAGGCCAAGGCAACATGAAAGGATTGGCTCAGTTCTGGAGTTAGGAAGAATGGAGTTACGATTCAAACCCAGAACTGTCTTTTGCAAAGCCATGTTACTTATCCTATATTATTTTATACTGGAAAGGATCACAATTCAGACTTATTTCATTTTTGTTCTCGCAATTACCTTCTGAAACTACAAGACAACATGAAGTTATAACTTAAGACTAGAGAAATTGCAATGAAAGTCACAGTTTTTTTACATTCTGTTCTTTTTCAAAGAGAGAAACAATTACTGTGTAACATAGGACCAAAAATATACAGGGTCTTCAAAACTGTTTAGGAACTGAACTAAATTAATTTGTGTTCACCAGATTATGTTAGAGTTTTTGTTGATGCTCATCACTAGGGAAACTTCAAATTATGATAATGTACAGAAGCAAAAATGGGTTTAGGTTATAATCCCAGGAGAGGAAAAAAGATGGTAAGAGAAATACAAAAGGGATATCACTGTAACATAAAATTTAAAATATAACACAACCTCAGATTTCCAATTATTATTATTAAACCTTTCTTTCCCTCTCTCTCTCCATACAAGAACTGGGGTGTAGGCCAGAAGTGCAGGGGGTGAGAGGATTCATCAGAGACAGAGTGGGAGCAGAACAGGTGGATCTACTGAAGTACACTGCTGAGGGGCGCAGCAGGTGAGGTAGGAGCTGTCTGCTCTGCCATGTGAATTAGCTCCCTGGCAGTAGTGGCTGGTGACAGCTTGATAGCAGTGAGACTTTAACCTCTGTGCCCCCAGGGAGGCCCCAGATTTCCAGTTATTTACATGAAATACTTAAGTTTTGATCTAGTATGTGAGAACTATGTTCAATTAACTCAATTTGGTTTTTCACGAAGGAGTAACTGGGACCAAACTTACCTTATCACACCGAAAGAGCCAACAAATAAAATACTGCTTTTTTAGTCGCCAGATTCTAGAAGCTCTGGCACCCAGTAGCCTGAATAGACACTCAGCTCCAAGAAATGACTTTTCCAAGGACCTATATGCCGTTATCCCAAGACAGATCTACTTATACATACATCTAGTTATCTATCACCTATCTATCTAATGCAAAATACATTTAAGATGTTTTTTAAGCATATACATGATGCGGGAAAAATGAAAGAAAAGAGGGACTTGAGGACAAGCAGTACTCGAACAAGGTTATATGTATTTGGAAATACGGAACATAACTTTGTGGCAGAAAACTACACTGAAGATGTTCTGAAGGGAGGTGCCATGTTTCTGGCTCACAGGAGTTGAAAAGAAGTGATCTGTGAGGCAAATCATTTGGTGACAATGGCATTTTTCAAACATAACTTTCTAACTAGTCTTGTCAAAATTGATTCTTTCTTTCTCAAAACTGTTGGCTGCTACAAGTCTTTTGGACATTTGAGTTAGTTTGTCAATTTTTATAGAGGTCCTGTCTAGGTTTTTCATTGAGATCACATTGACTCTGTAAACCAATTTTGGAAGAATTAATATCCTAATATGCTAGAACATAGAGGCACCCTCTGCTTCTCCCTCACAGTTGCTCCATGGCTCTGTCTGGGGAATCCTTACCACCCTGAACTTCTAGAATTCTCCAGGAGTCTTGTTGGCTCAGACTGAGTTCCATTTCCTTCTGCTGGGAAATTCACTCCAGCTGGTAAACTGTGATAACTATAGTGTTCAACTCTATTTTTGGCTTGGCTGTGCCCTGAGTACCATCTTTCCTGATAAGTACTCAGTCCTAACTTTGACAGTCTGTACATAATGTGCTCTATTTTCTCTTTCTGCTCTTAGTATC
Source organism: Scalopus aquaticus (assembly GCA_004024925.1). Taxonomy (NCBI): domain Eukaryota; kingdom Metazoa; phylum Chordata; class Mammalia; order Eulipotyphla; family Talpidae; genus Scalopus; species Scalopus aquaticus. Next base: position 15,674 of record PVIJ01003902.1, on the reverse strand, counting down.
TTTTTAACACTGGTTTCTAAAAATTTGATAATGATATACCTTGGTGTTGTCTTCTTCATGTTTCTTCTTCTAAGATTTTGGTGTGTTTTTCAGGTAGATGGATTTACACTTTCCAACAAATGTGGATAATTTTCAGTCATTATTTCTTCAAATACTTCCTTTTTTAAGTCACATCTTTCTCCTCTCCTTTGGGGCCTACAGTTGCTTCTTGTTGTCCCATAGGTCATTAATTATCTGATTATCACCATATCTGTAATTTTTATGAATAGAAATTTAGTCATATGTAACTAGCAAATATATGATGAGAAACTTTGAAATTATTCAAACATCCTGTATCTAATCATCTTTAATTGTAATATTAATTTACACAACAAAAATTATATAACAGTGTTCACCAAATAGTATTTTTCCATTTACATCCTTTGCATTTATTAAGTACAATTCTATATGATAGACAGAATGGGCTGTCCCCCACTCCAAAGATGATTATATACTAAATCCCATACCCTGTGAATAATGGCACATGGAAAGGAAGAAATAAAATTGCAGATGGAATTATGGTTCTAATCAGTTGAACTTAAAGACTATCCTGAACTATCAAGATGGTCTAATGTAATCACAAAGATCCTTTACATAGAGAAAAAGGAGGGAGAAGAGTTAATGTTAGAATGCTATGATGTGAGAAAGGTCTATAAGCTCTTCCTAGCATTAATAATGAGGCAAAGTGGGTGGAACCTAGGAAAATAGAAGCTGGAAAAAAAAAAGACAATGGGTTCTCCCATAAAGCCTCCAGAAAGAATACACTCCTGACAACACCTTGTTTTAGCTCACTGAACCTCATATCAGTCTCTAGCCATACCACCCTAAATGTGCCTGATTCTGTCTGAACCTCATATCAGACTCCTGACCTAAACAATTGTGCTTTCTATTAAAAACCTGTACTCTTCTTATTTCACTATATTAGTGGCAATTTGTTATAGTGGAGATATGAAATTAGTACATTCTAGCATAAAGAATGTCCTTTCTTTCCATTAACCTAATGACTAATTCATTTATTCACTTGTTCACTTATTATATCAATACGGACTTATGGATATTTATTTTGTTGTTTGACTTATAATCCAGTATTACCATTTTTTATTTTTGTTGTTCAACTCATCCCAGACTTGGCCTTTGAGAATTTTTCAAACTGCCTCCTGTGTCTTTTAAAAACATCTGCATCACTTGATGGAGCACTTTCTCCTCCAATTTTCACAAACTTAACCAATGTTATAGTGACATTCATGAATAAGATGTAATATACTTAGTTGCTCTTCAGAATTTCTAGTGAAATTGATCACACACACACACACACACACACACACACACACACACAAATGGTATAGCCCATAGAAAGGAATATATATTTAAAATCACATCAATTCTCATAGCTTTAAATGACTGATTTGGAATTGACATAAGAGTCAACCACATTAGTTACTGAAATGCCCTTACTTCACAATTGGATTTGATATCTGTACCATCAGAATTTTGTCTCATAATGACTTCATGTCAGCATTTACTTAGGCCTTTACTTATCCTAAATAGAAATCAGAAAACAAGTGTCCAACACTGACACAAACCTATCATAACTGAAGACTAAACTTTCAAGGCTAACGAATCATTATTTGTTAATCATCAATTAACAAATCAGCTAATTATTACCCATACAACCTTAAGCATTTTTGCTTCATTAAAATATACCTTTAAAATATTTAGTAAAGTATACATCTATACCTCATTAATGACAAGGAGTTGAGATGCAAGAAGCCACTAAAAATTGGGGGAAAATCATAGAATTCATCTCAACAATTAGATTTAAATGTATGTAAGTGACAATATGCCATTTGATTTACAAATCAGTCCTCAGAGTTATAGATATTGTATGGAAGAAGAATTACTGAAATTAGAGAAAAATATATACTGACATTTTAGGGGCAGGATTAAAGTGACTGTGACTTTCGTAGGTTGCCTTCATTATTTTTTATGTACTTAAAAAACACTTTCTAGGTAATCAGGCTGTACTTCTTTGAAGAGCCCTTTGATAAAATAAGTAATCCCCCCAGTTTTCTAAAATCCAGCTCAAAAATCTAACTCAGCAGTGCTTTAGCTATTTAAATAATCTAATATCATTGACATAGAGAAACATTCAAAGGCAAAGCACTGGCACTTTTCTGAATAAAAAGATGAAGGAGAGAGAAAATAGGTCCTTGAGTAAGATGAGTAAGACCAAGCCAACTGAGCAGTCTTATCCAGTCTGTGAATAAGACAGTTCCAGAAGGCATTTCTAAATAAGGCAATTACAACTTCAGTGACCTTTACTCCACTACAGCAGAAGAAAGTGTTGGTTAAATACAGGATTCATGAGTAGATACCATTTTAAATAGGTCTTGAGGCACAGAGATGGTGTTCTATGACCAAGAAGGGTAGGAGCTTGGCATTTCACATAGAAAGTCAATCTGGAGCAAAAGCACAGAAATGGAAATTTTGGGCACTTAATTCAGTTTAACAAGAATAATGTCAGAAAAAGAGCAATGGGAAAGTGAAATCACAAGCTGGACCTAGGTAGTGATGAGCCTTGGTTGGCACCCTCAAACTGGGCATTGTTGGTGGCCTTTCCAGCATCTATTGCCTTTCACCACAATGGCTCATATTATTTTGCCAGTAATCTTTTTAGCTCATATTACACATGTCAGTCCCGATGCCCCTAAACAGATTATAGCGATCCCACAAACTTCCCCACAGTGTTCAGGTAAGAGATGGCATTGACTCAGATATATGGCCGTCAGCTCATGGCATCTTAAGAGATCCAGCGATTGCTTCTGGTGGTTCGTAGTTTTGGATGGAGCAACTGAAAAAAACATTTGCATGGTATGATGTGGAGACAGGATGTCTATGATTGCTTTCAGATTGTGCTAGCATCATGAGAAAAGCCAGCTAGAAATAAAACTGACATTTGGGGGAAACCAAGAGAGTAACAGAGAAACAGAGCTGAACTTCTGATCAAATTGTGCTTGAATACCAAAGCACCTATAAATTTTTCGTGTAGGTAAAGCAATGTATTCCCAGTCCACATTCCCATGCCAGTGTATGAGGGTTCCTTTTTCTCCACACCCTCACCAATACTTGTTTCTTTTCTTTTCCCTTCCTGCCTCCCTCCCGCTCTCTTTTCCTACTTTCCTTCCTTCCTACCTTTTTTTGATATGTAAACTGATATAGCCCCTATAAAAAACAGTATGGAGGTCTCAAAATATTAAAAATATACACATTATATGATCCAGTAATTCTACTAAGTATACACCCAAAGAATGAAAAAACACTTACCTGATGGGACATAGGCACTTCTACGTTCCTTGCACCACTATTTACAGTAACCAAGTTATGGAAACAATCTAAGTGCTCAAGGACAGATCTGTGAGTCAAAAATATGTGATACATTTACACAAAGAAATACTACTCAGGTATTTAAAAAGATGAAACCTTGCATTGGCAACAAGTTGATGAAACCGGAAGAAGTAATGCTATGCGGAACAAGTCAGGAGAAAGACAAACACTGGATGATTTCCCTTGTATGTGGAAAATAAAGAAACAAAGAACAGAACAAAATAAATAAAAACAAACCCATGGAGTCTGGTTCTAGAGGTGAAGCTACCAGAGTGGGAAGAGTGCCCAGTGGACTATGGTAGATTATGGGTACCTTGGTGGGGGGTGAGGTGTGAGAATCCAAAGAGATGTCAATCTATTCCCCTAAATCACATTACCGAAATAAAAAATAATGCATTTTAAACAAATAAAAATCAACAAATTGATAGAATTTTGTTAGTGTTCCTTGCAAGGAAAAGTGTCCTGACAGATGCATTATTCAGAAAATAGGGCATCTAAAACACCTATTAGAGGTTGTTCAAACATGTATTTAAAGTGATAAGTGTGGTAAGCTAGGAAGCACATTCTGATACCTCATTGGAAGCTAAAGTGGAGCAGGCAAGTTTAGAAGCAGAGAAGAAGAGCCCTGGGGATGATTGCACACTAAGTTGGATGGGAAACAATTCCTAATTTCAGGTATGGCAGTACAATTATGAAATGCAGGAAATTTGGATATGAGAGTTGAAGTGAGGAGTTTTATTGAAGTTAATAGCAACATGATAAATAACATTTTACCCATAATTTATTTTGTGTTCATTTTCCCCATACGAATAATAGAAAAAGTGAACATGAATTTCTTTTTTTTTTTTAAGATTTTTTTTTAAGATTTATTTATTTATACATACAAGCTGGGGTACAGGCCAGAGGCACGGGGCGGCGAGAGGGTCCACCAGAGACAGAGTGGGGAGTAGAACAGGCAGATCAGAAATACACTGCTGAGGGGAGCAGCAGGTGAGGCAGGAGAGGTCTGCCGCACCATGTGGGATTCTCCCCGGCCGGGCGTTGAACCCGCATCGCGCGCCGCTGACAGCTCCACAGCGCAACCGCTGCGCCACCAGGGAGGCCCGAACATGAATTTCTAAGTGAGCTATGAATAAGAACTGCAATCAACATGGTCCTGGCATGGAAATAATAATTCTAGAGATAACCATTATTTTTAAATTATTCATTGTGCAGTTCCTGGGGCCCAACCAGGAACCACAGGAGTGAAAGCGTGGGGAAAGAGAAAGATGGGGAGTGAGGAAGAAAAATTGGGTACAGCAGGAAGCCAGGGCTAAGTGGCTTCCATAAAGTTGTTGATTCCTAAATCACCTGATTGGATTTGCAGGGGAATAGTAACAAAAAGCAAAGTTGGAAAGATAACATGGGGAAAAAGAGATAAAATATGTCACCACCATCATCATCATCATCGAGATAATTAATATAAGCTAATATTACTGAGCAGTTACCGCATGTCAAGCAGTATGTAAACAATTTGTTTACATGCCGTATAACATTACCTCCACACCATGAACTAAATGATAATAAACAACCTTAGGAAGTTTAAGTAACTTATTCAAGCTGCAAAAAGTTGGAGCTGGTTTTGAATACAACTGTATCTGAACAGAGTGTGGTAAAAAACAGATACTTAAAAATACCATCCATTCAGTCCCTCTTTCTCTAGCTCCATCTTTTACCAATTGAAACTCCAATTCCAACATGTAATATTTTCCCTTCCTAGTGCTAGTTTCCCTGTCATATTGTGATTTGTAAGAAAAATCACATCATTCAGATAAACAAACTATCTGTCATATATGTTTTGGTCTTACTCTTGGTTGGCTCACAGCTCACAAAACTCTTGGAATTTCCTAAGTGATGAGAGTGATAAAGGTGTCTCTTACGTTAATCAAACCTTTTGGGCCCTACCTAAGAATGGGGGCCAATCATGTGATTAAAAGATTTTAACTGCTCATCCCCTCCTCCAGAGAAAGGAACTGGCAGTTGAATCAGGCACCACGGTGAATGATTTGGCTAGTCATGTCTATGTAATGAGCCCCCATACAAACCCAAAAGGCTAAGATTCACCTTCCATGTTGGTGCATATATGGCGATTTGGGACAGTGGCATGGTAGGGAAAAGCATGGAAGCTTCAGACACCTTTTCTCTATACCTTGACCTGGGCATTGTTTCCATCTGGATATTCATCTGTATCCTTTATCATATCCTTTTACAGTAAACTGGTAATACAGTAATTACGGGTTTCTGAGTTTTGTGAGCCACCCTACAGTGAGTTAGTTGAACTTGAGAAGGGTTTACCATCAGTGTGTCAGAATCACAGGTAGCCATCTGGACTCGTGGCTAGAGTCTGAAGTTGGAAGCTGGGTGGGGAGCAGGGCTGGTCTTATAGAACTGAACACCTAACCTGGGGATCCTGATGCTATTTCCAGTAGATAGGGTCAGAATGCAGTTGAATTGTAGGACATCTAGCTAGTATCCCAAAATTTGTTGGCATAGGGAACGCCTACACACATTGGAAACTGGTTCTCAAAAGACCATATTACTCACCCCTCCCATTCCTCTCCTTCCTCACCTTGAATGTCACTTCTCCTGGCTTAATTTCTGTGACTGCCTGACCCAAATAGCAGCCCCTCCCCTGACATGCCTTCCTTGCCTCCATGATGGTAGTGATCACTTACAAATCTTCTTTCTGTGTCAGACTGTAGACTCTGAGGGCAGAGACTTGCCTGCTTTGTGCACTAATTGGCACACCATGAATATTCAATAACTGTTGAATGAATGAATGAATGAATGAATGAGGCCAGGTAGATGTGAGCTGAGAACTGAATGCTGGAGGTAACAAGGACTATGTGTGTATGTTTGTGTGAGGAAGGACATGTTTTCAGGAATAAGATCTGATCAAAAGGAAGAATGTGCTCTGGCTTTCTTTCCAGTGTTCTGGAGCCTGGCTGGGAGAGAGGGATTTGTGGGGGCGGGAGAAGAGGAAGGGAGAGCAAGGTATGTTTATCCTTATGAGTCCCACACCTCCTTTCCAGGCTAGATTTATCATGGAGATTTCAACTTCCAGTGGTCTCCAAAGACTTCGTTGGTGACCAGGATAAGGACTTTGTGGGTAAAGGGAGTGACTAAAAGCAAGACAAGAAGTGGTCAAGGAGAGAAGAGGCCAGACAACCTAATCTCCTTCCACAGGCACTCAAGTAATTAAAATAAAAACAATTACTCATATACATAGAGCAGGTCAGCACATTTTTTCACAGAACAAGGGAAATGCACAACTCCTAAGAGGCAGTGATATAAATATTTCAGTTGATACTACGTCCAGGACCAAGAAGGTAAAATAAACTAGATTTAAACAAACAATTCGACACAGAACTGCAAAAGGCATTGTGAAATTCTGCAAAATTGCAGATCCAATTTCCCTGGAATATACTTCAGCCTAGCAAAACCTTGACAATTATTCATGTTGGAGGACTAGGGAGAAATGCAGACAATGGGAAAACAAACACTCAATCATCAGGTTTCAGAATGCTGCAGTGTCTAGAAAATGCCTATGTCACCTCTTTTTCCTTCAGGCCTGAAGCTGGCCTCCTGAATCCTCTCAGTGTATACCCTGCCATTAACAATAAAAGAGCACTAGGAAGGAGAAAGACTCACCGGTTGGATAAAGCTTTTTTTGCCATCTTACTTGCTTCTGAGTTTTTGGACCTCACGCAGAGTTTGCCTTCTGATTTTCTTTGATGAGAAGTTACTGTGTGAGAAATCCCCAGCAACTCAGAGTGGTACTTTCATTTATTTATTTATCTTTAATGAGATTCTGAGTGATAAAGTTGTGCTCTTTTCTATGTACTAGCCATTGAGGTTGTTCTGAAATCAGCTTGACTCACACCATGGATTGCCATCTTTCTATCACCTCCCATTGTCTCAGGACAATCTCCACATTTCTGAACCTCACACAAGAAATTCTCCCTTTTGCTTGAGACTTCAACTCATCTCTCAGAACTGAATGTAGATGCTCCTCTGTACACCTATTAGGTGTGTGACCAACCTAACACCTATCTCCCCAGCTCTGGCAACTCTTATCACCCTTCCCCTGGCCAACTTCTACCCTTTAGTCTGAGCTCAAGAATTACTTTTTTGTGTGTGTTAAGCCTTTTCTTATTCTCATAGGAAGTCCTTGGAACTCTTCTGCATATGCCTAGCTTCAAGTTGTTCAGGTCTCCATTGATTGCTTAGGGTGCTCTACCAGTTCTTTCTTTTGCAAAGTGATTTCTTTCCAAAGGTGATGCCTCCTTGGGAATTATGCATAGGAAATGCATTTATTTTGGTCCTTATGTGGATCATGTTATTCTCCACTGTGGCTCAGCCTCCTGGTTAATGTAAAATCAGTGCTCAGCAAATAGTTGTTGGCTTTAGAGGCTCTAAATCTGACTTCATTTTCCAGATCACTGTAACTTTTTTTTCAGTGTTCACGCACTCATTGAAAAAATGTTTATTGAGTTTCTTTTGTGGGCCAGTCTTCATGCTGGGTACTGAGGACAAAACGGTGGGTCAATATAGAGAAGACCCCTGTTCTTACAAAGCATACCGGCTGGAGGGGAGTGAGAAATTATTCCATGAATTCCAGTGGTGAACATATAGCTACAAATGAAAACCTAGTGGAAGGCTGATGTTATAGTGCTGTGATTGGTGGATCAGTGTAGGCTTCCCAGTGATGATTACACAAGATATGGGCATGTTGATATTGATGATTTGGGGGCAGGAGAAAAGAGAGGAGGTAGAATGCTTAGAAGTTTTGTGATAAGAGGGAGTATGGTGCGTTTAAAAGAATCTGGTGCTTGGGAAAAGAAATACAAATTACTGGTTCTCAACTGGAGCATTTCCTTCCAGTCTGGAGAAAGTATCTGTCATCAAAACTGAGTGAATATTATCAAGTTGGCAAAGATCAGATATGCTACTAAATATACGAGGATGCTCGGATCATACTTCAAAGAATCTTGCAGCCCAACAAGTCAATAGCGCCACTGCCAGGATAATGGAATATAGTGAAATCTGGTGTCAAATGAATCTGAGGGGGAAGACAAAGACAGGCCATGAAAGTCTTTGTAGCCTACCTAAAAATGTTTGGTCATTAGAATAACAGAAAGCCCACTCTAGGATCATGCCTACCCGAGGCGGAAGGGAGGGAGAGGGGTGAAAAATAAGACAGAGAGGGAGCACCATGGACTACATTGGTAGACTGTGGGTGCCTTGCTGGGGGGTGTGGTACAGTAACAACACCTGATGGAGGAAAGCCTATACTTCTAATACACAAACAATATGCACCAAAATTATTGCAATATAAAAGATAGGAAGCTATTAAAGAACTGAGGGCTGAGAAGAGGCACCGTTTGGCTTTCCTTTTATTAAAATCACCCAGACCACCCTATGGAGACATACTGCATGTATGTCTGATCTTGGATCAGAAAGGAACAAGAATGATTGGGAGAGAGCAGCTGATAGATTTTTGAGGATCCAGACAGGATAAGATGATTTCAATTAACTCTGCTTCCACTATTACTCTTTCTATTCATTCCAGTGCTGATGTTCAGTATCTTCTACTGCTCCTATAATTCACTATTTCTTATATTTATTTTTATTTCTTCTTTTTAACTCACATCTCACCCACAAGAATGTTCTGCAAGCCTGTTCTAACAGGTCACCAAGCCTAAGTAGATATTACAGGCTATCTTATAGCTAGAAAAACATCTTTAATGTCATAAAGTCTAAATTTCAGTCTGAAGCTCAAATACTTTGACAAGCATGAGGAGCTTCATGTTTCCCAAAGAGGCTCTATCTCCTTGGAAGAGTACAATTTACACGATGTTCCTGCCAGACAATGGTTTACAGGAAGCAGAGAGGATGTCTTCATATGGCATTTAAAGGTGTTTCTTGAGACATCAATCAGCTACCATTCCATCCTTCGACAATTCTCTTTGTGCTTTAACTTCAAGCACAAGCACTGGCTTTTAACTCTCTTATTATGTCATCTTCTGCCAGGAACGTCCTCGTTCTGTGTGATAAACCATGAAACATCCTCCACAGTGAAATTCAGGCATGATCTACGCCGAATATCTTCAGCACACATCTTCTGTTAATTAACCCTGAACACAGATCATTGCATATACCTATCAAAGTAGGATGTGAATTCCTTGAAAGTAGTTTTTTTTTTTTTAATTTCTCTTTGGTTCTCAGTGCTACAAAAGTAAACTCAGTCCCCCTGACAGCAACTTCCAGTAGTAGCAGGGACTAAAGAAAGGCTCTTTCTTCCTTTGTTCCTTTGACTTAAGAAATCTCTCCTAATTCTGCCACTTAATCATCTTTGTTACTTGGTCATGAGGGGTGGCTTTTCATTCCAGTGCCTAAATAAACTCTGTGACATTTAGAAAGACTCTTATCTCCCTTGGTTCCTCTTATTCACAGAAGGGTATGTTACTGAATTGTTTCTCAATCAGTTCTGGTCAAAAAGTAATTTGGTGAGACTTTCTAAAGACATGTGCTCAGGTCCACTGAGATTTAGTGGATTTGAATCTCCATGGGTAGAACTTAGGGCATTGTTATTTCAAAAAACCTGTCCAGGTCATATTGACAGAAAGATACTAAAATTAATATATCTTCAATGTATCTATGATGGGTCTGACCATAATGTCCAGAAATTTCTAGAATGGACAAATGGATAGGACACATTTATTTTTTTCTTGGAGTATAAAAGCTTACACTGACCTGTTTGTCGAAATTCCTGCTTCCCTCACCTGCCAGATGTACTGGATATATGTACTGGATATATTCACATTGGAGGACCTTCATGCATTTAAATCCCACCCTGACTCTAGTCCACCCAGAGGAAAAGAAGTGAGGCCACTTTATTCAATAGCTCTGGCTTTTGTCTCAAGTCTGAATTAGAGTTACCAGTTAAAAATTCTATCTTTAGTTAAGTGTCATTTTTTACTTGCTTTCCAGGCACCTAAATTTGGTGCTGTTTTCTACAAGCTTCTCAGATTAAAAAAAAATGAATTTCTAGGGAATAGGAACATGTTAAAAAAGAAAAATGTTATAGATAAGGAAGTGGGCAAAGTGCAGCTGAAAATTATTGAACTCAAACTCAGATCAAATTCTAGATTCTGTGGTTATTTGACAAGGTATTTATTTCCTTTGAAAGTCAGTTTACCTCTGTGAGCTGCAACTTTCCATCTGTAAACCAGATGGACTAACACAGCTACAGGTTCTTAGCTAGTGGATGAGGTTCAAGGTATCTGTGAACTTAATACATTTTTCACATAGTTTTATGGAAAGTAATAATGGGTGTGTTAGTTTCACTTCAACCCTATCTGCTGGGGTAGGTTCATAGGTAAAGCTAATTAAAATTCAATCTCAAGGGAAAGTGACCAATAAATGAAAACTTGAATAGCAATACATGAAGTATAAGATCTCTTAATCTATTATGTTCTGTATGCTATCATATTCTACAGCTTTGTGGACCTGACTGTTAATTCAGAAAAGCCTAGTATTTGGGGTTTTATACATGTTGTAGCTATGCCATGCACAATGATGGGAAGATTTAGAAACTATATGGACAAAGTCACTTTAAGATAGTAAATCATACAATTCTAAATAAAAGTCATCTTTGTTCCTATCAATTTGTGTCACGCAATTAAACTTTTGTCAAGATTTCATAGCATTTGCTATGAACAAACCAGTGTCACCTCAATAACAGACTAGAGAATAAATTAACATAAAAATTATTTTGGGTGATAATCCTACATTAAATTTGGAATATTCCCAACTCTTAGAACAACCTTACAGACAGAGGGAGACATGAATTGTTACCTCCTTCTAGAATGAGAGAATTTGGGAAGAGTGACACTGAAGTAGGTAGCTATTGGCCTCAGAGTACTGTTAAATCCTACCAACCAATGCCATGCTCGCTCTCTCTTTCACCATTCTAGCTATTTATGTTTCTCAGAAAGGAAAATGTAATATCTTTTAAGGACCCATTGGTTCAGAGACAAAGTACTTGACCAGTGAAAACTCTAATTCCTAGTTGTTTCTTCCAGTCATAGTCTCTAGTTTTTTCTTCCTGGTAAGTATTTTTATACACAGTATCTAAGCTCTCTGAAGTTCAGGTTTTCTTTCTTAAAAGTGGGGGGTGGGGTGGCTGTAGCTACCTCATAACGCTTTCAGAAAGTTTATTTAATTCAAAGTCAAGTCTTTCAACAGATTTACCTCCAACATGGCATACGTGGCCTTATACAGAGCAAGTGTTGAGAAACGCTCTTTTCTGATTATGTCCTATCCCCATCCTCAATGACCTATTGTCCTGAGGTGTCAATATCATAGCCACAATGTCATAGGGTATCAACTGAAAGAACATGCATTCATACAGTTTCAGAATTCCACCTCCAAATTGTTGTTTCTTCCTGATTCTCTCAATTGTATTATGCTCTTAGAGAATGCTTTTCCCACAGCCATTTTAACCACCACCACCACCAGCCCCCCACCCCACAATGTTCTCTTAGTACTTCCAGCTGTTTTTCCTCATTTCCTATTTGGCTTTCACGTTCTCCATTGGACCTGAAGGGGTCCCCAAGTCACTGGTCATAGAATTTCTCAGGTCATTAGTCCCACTCTGTGAACAGTTTCCCACCTAATCTTGTTTTTGAGAACCTGCAGTTACCTTACCTGGGATGAGCCCAAGATGCTCCCACTAGACTCAGTCCGAGAGCTAGTGGGGGACAGAAGGAGAATACTTGGGTTTCTTGGCTCTGCCAGGTCTGACCCCATAGTTGGAAACACTTTGAGTCAATTTCTCCCTAGGTATCAATAGATATATGCTTAGAGTGAATAAATATTAAAACCATCATACCAATTATATTTTTAAGTGAAACTTATAATGGATGAGAAATAGTGACCAAAAGGTCTTCTGTACCTTTCCAAGAAGCTGAAAAAAATTACTCTTCTGCAAAATAACAGAAAACATGGAGGCTTTTTTTTTCTATTTCAGTTGAATCTGACCCAATTTCCATATTTTGATTCATTCTTTTTATTTTTTGACATTGTTCATATATTTAAGCATTTAAAAAATGGGGGAGAGGGGCAGAGCTATTTAAACAGACAGTATACCAAACTCCAGGCAATGGCAAAAAAAAAAAAGATATAGTTTTTGTATCCAAGGAGGATAGATTTCATGTATAAAGACAGACATACACATAAATAAGTATACACAATGAACACAATGTAATAAGTGTAACAAAGGAGGTGTGTGTGTCTTATGAAGATTATTTTTAAGGAGGGAGTCATTACTTATAGAAGACTCAAGAAGGGATTCTTGTGTAGGTGGTTTGATCTGTTTTGTGAAAATGAAATAATAGTGAAGGAAATTGTGGTTGGAGAAGTAGTGAAACAAGACACATTACAGAGTTTCAACTTGATGTTCCAGATTATGAGCAAATACAGGAAACAACAACAACAAAGAAACCATTAGAACGCTCTCTCTGACAAACAGCTGGGGATATCAGTTGGTGGGAGAGATACAAGCAGGGGACCACAATAGTGAAGGGATGATAACAATATTCAGGTCAGGATGATGGGTGTCTGGACCAAGGAAATAGCAATATTAATGGAGAATGTGATACATTTAGAAAACATTTAAGGGGTGAAATTAATAGGATTTGTTGACTCAAGCATGAGAGGTGAAGTGTAAATCCCACACTTTAAATGATTGAAATGTGATCCTTAGAAGCATGGCTCAAAATGGAACGTGCAGTTATTTTCATGCTCTGAGAACATTCATCAACAACCAAGATAATCTCTTTTCTAAATTTGCCCTCCATTCCTAATTGTTCTGCTTTGGTCATAAGTGATGTTCCCAATGTAAAAATTTTTTTAAATTCCTCTAGCCAGGTCATTTCCATGTATAAGTCACTTCCTTGCCCCTCCTTTTCTCTCAGAATTAAATTCAAGTTCCTTAACATGGATTACAAATTGCATGATTTGTTCTCTACCTGCCTTTGTTCTCTACTCTTCTCCCACTCCTAATCCCATTTCCTTGTGCATTATGAACCAACCACTGTGAAATTTTCATTTCACCTCTATTTCTGTGCAGATGCAGTTTCCTTTGCCAGGAGCCATCATGTATGTATGTGTGCTCATGCACGCACACATGTACACAGCCCCCCCTACACACATTATTGCTATTATCCCTTACTCATGCTCAAAGCTTAGTTGCAATGTCACGTCCTGCTTGTTTCCTTCCTGTTCCTCCCTCTCCTCATATGCTGAATTTATTCCATGTCTTTTCACCTTAGGCCTTTGCATTTACTCAGTAACAATTGCCATGCTTATTTCTATTAACAAATATTCTTTAAGCTAAACACCATGCCTTTGGGTGTTTGGGGATACATTGATAAATAGCACAATCTAAGCTGCCACCATCTTAGAACTTACTCCCTAGTAGTAAAGACAAATATAAACAATCAACAGTTGTGTAGATTACTACAGTACGCTTTATTATGAGAGTCAGGTCCTTGAGTTTAACCAAGGCCGGGGGCATTTGTACAGGATTGTAACATAAGTATAAACATGGAGAGGGAGCTAGCATAAATATCCTTCTTATAACATATTAACTGAAGTTTAAAGGAACATCAGAACTCAGGAATTACACAACCCCCACCTAGGACATGATTGAGTCACACTCATCTGCGGCAGGGGCAGGAGCTTTGCAATCCTGAAAGCTGAATCAAAGTTTCTGAGCTGACTGGGGTCTGACTCAAGAAAACGGAACTTTGCTCCAATCCTGGCCTCACTGATATCTAGAAGTTACCGTAAATTGTGTCCCTGTTTATGAACCAAGGATCTGAGTTGCACAAAATGGACTCTCCATGCATTCATAGGCAGAAATCTGGAGAGAGACAACAAAAGAAAGTAATTCAAGGTTTTGAGCAGGAATCGTGTGCATTGTCTATTGCTTCCTGTGGCTCTAGCACAGAAGTTTGCATGAAGAGAGTGTGTGTGTGTGTGTGTGTGTGCGCGCACACTCTAAATGAGTGAACAAATGGAAAATGAGAATCAGAGTAAGAAAATAATGAAATACAATCGAATAAATAATAGAGCAATAATAATCAAAGTAAGTGATCAAGTGATTTAGCAAGTCATGAGTGAATTTATGCCTTACACAAAATTCAAGTCAAGTATGTGAACAGATACATTTGGGGAAGAAAGTAAATATGAAAGTGAATGACTATATGAATGACTATATGAAACTTATTAAAGAAACTTACTAAAATATTTTTTCCAGAAGGTAAAAATACATAAATCATACATTTTGTAGTGCTCAGGAAAAGGTTAGACTTCTATGCCTCAATTAAAATCATAAATTCAGAATTATCCTCCTAGTTCAAGAAGAGTTTGGTGAGTGTCAGGTCTGACTGTGCTGTTCCCCCTGAGATTGGGATTTTGGAGCTTTCACATGGCTTCACTTACTGGAAAGGTCTCTCCTCCTACTCAGCCCTGCTGAAATGAGAAAAATGGCAGGAGTGTTGGGTTGGCGATTACCAACAGAGACCTCATATGTCTGAGGTATGAGACTCAGAATTTAACTAAAGCCTGGCCCTTATTTTCTTAAACCAAAAAACATGTTTTTCAATATGAAGAGTAATGTGTTACAAAAATGAATGCACACATTGTACAAAACACTTCCAGAGACTGAGCTACCCACCAGTATATTGGCATTAACCTACATCAAGAAACAAAAGCAAAGGGGCTGCTGTGCTGTCGTTATGGGAACAGTGGGGATCAATCATGGGATCTGAGTACGCCCACTTCTTTCTCCCATGGAATATATGAATAATGTGCCCCCCACCCCCCGCCATCAGACCTACTTAGTCTTTGGAAGTATTGGTTAATCTAGAGTCCTACATTTGAGAAACACTAGTAGAGGCAGATCTCTTTGGTTAACTTAGTTTTTACTGGAGGATTTTTTTTTTAATATATATTTTTATTGTTATTTATGTCTTTTACATTTTGCATTCCCCTTGGGTAGCCCACCACCAATTCACCCGTGATCCATCTCCATGGTCCCTTGTGTTCTTTTCTATTCCATTTTGTGCCCTTTCCCTTCCCTCCCTCCGGCTCCTTCCTCCCCCCCTCTCCCCCCACTGATTGTCTCTCTCCCACCCGGCCTC
>PVIJ01003901.1:88182-126887 GCA_004024925.1 Scalopus aquaticus | reverse complement strand
AAATGAACAACAAAAAACCCCAAAAGACAGTTTAAGAAAGGAAATAATAAAAATCAAAGCAGAACTAAATGAAATGGAAACAAACAAACAAAAAAAAACAATCCAGAAGATTAATGAAATCAAACGCTGGTTCTTTGAAAAAATAAACAAAATAGACAAACCACTAGCCAGGCTTACAAAGAAAAAACGAGAGGAAACACAAGTAAATAGGATCATAAATGAAAAAGGAGAAATCACAACGGACACAGCAAAAATAAAAATAATAATCAGGCCTCCCCGGTGGCGCAGTGGTTAAGCGCTGCGCTGTGGAGCTGTCGGCAGCGGTGACGTGAGTTCGACGCCCAGCCGGGGAGAATCCCACATGGCGCGGCAGACCTCTCCTGCCTCGCCCGCTGCTCCCCTCAGCAGTGTATTTCTGATCTGCCTGTTCTGCTCCCTGCTCTGGCTCTGGTGAACCCTCTCGCCACCCCACGCCTCTGGCCTGTACCCCAGCTTGTATGTAAAAATAAAAAATAAACCTTTAAAAAAATAATAATAATAATCAGAGACTACTATAAACAGCTATACGGAAACAAGTATAACAACCTAGAGGATATGGACAAATTCCTAAAACTATAGAATCACCCAAAGCTAGACAAAGAAGATATAGAACACCTAAACAGACCAATCACAAGTAGTGAAATTGAAACAGTAATTAAAAACCTCCCCAAAAACAAAAGCCCAGGACCAGATGGCTTCACAAATGAATTCTACCAAACATTCGAAAACGAAATAGTCCCTATATTACACAAACGCTTTCAAAAAATCGAGAAGGAAGGAGTACCACCAAATACACTCTATGAAGCAAATATTACTCTAATACCAAAGCCAGACAAAGACAATACAAAAAAAGAAAACTACAGACCAATCTCCCTAATGAATACTGATGCAAAAATATTCAAGAAAATCTTGGCCAATAGGATCCAACAATGCATCCATAAGATAATACACCACGACCAAGTGAGATTTATTCCAGGGACACAAGGATGGTTCAACATCGGAAAATCAATCAATGTAATCCAACACATCAACAAAAAGAAAAACAAAGACCATAGGATCATATCAATAGACGCTGAGAAAGCATTCGACAAAGTGCAACACCCATTTATGATAAAAGCCCTTGAAATCCTTGGGATAGAAGGAACATACCTCAACATAATAAAAACCATATATGAGAAACCCACGGCCAATATTATCCTCAACGGTGAGAAGCTGAAGGCCTTTCCCCTAAGATCAGGAACAAGGCAAGGATGTCCACTCTCACCATTACTTTTCAATATAATACTGTAAGTCCTAGCCAGAGCAATTAGACTTTACTATTAGTTTTAAGAAAGAAATCAAAGGCTTTATTCAAATCTAGAATACAGATAACACTGGTCAACAGTGAGAGAGTTACTGACTTTAAAAGGCCCTAATCTGTAGTGTCTTGGTGTGCTGAACATGAATATAACCCTGAAAAATTTTTATTAGATATCCTTTTGAAGATATTTCATAGAATTCACTTTATATATTTCACCGTATAAATTTATCCAGTAGGACTGCAACAACATCCTAAATCAGCCTAGAATGATGTAATATTGCATCGCATTGCATAATACCATCATGCACACATCATCCACAGTTCTTTGCATCATTTTCTGATGCCATGCAATACTAGTGGCAGGCGGCTGCTGAAATAAGCTGACGTCAGCAGTGCACTATAGAAAGCCCTGTTGGAAAGGTTGAGCATTGAAAATATTTCAGACTTTGTGCGAGACAGTTGAAGCTACTGTTCCACAGAACTGTTGTTATTTTATCCATTTAGGCACAATACAGAACAGTGATGCCTCAAAAGTGCATTAATAGCGTGGACAATTTCTGCTCTATTTGTGGGGAAATGATATCTGCCAACCAGTAGAAAAGTGTCACTTCTCAAGTGAAGAAGGCTTATCATCGTGACTTTCGATGCAAGGTTGGTGACCAAGACAAGCCTTGGGCCCCGCATATATGCTGTGCTACATGGACAACACAGCTTTCACAGTGGTTCAGTGGCAAAAAAACCATCAATGCCATTTGCAGTCCCCATGGTGTGGAAGGAGCCAAGCAACCACATAAAAGACTGTGACTTCTGCTTGGTTCCTCCTCTTTCCAGCAGAATAACAAAGCAAAAGAAGTCGACAATAGTCTACCCAAACATTCCGTCTGCATTGAGACCAGTTCCACATAGTGAGGGACTTCCTATTTCAGAACCTCCAGCAGCATATTCTCTTGATTTATCTGATGAGGACAAGGGTGAGTCGACCTGTTCTCCTGTTCTATCAGCATGCAGTGATCCAGATTTTCACTGTGGTGCATCATCAACCCCACACAGACTAACAAAGGAAGAACTAAATGACCTCATTTGTGATTTGGACTTATCCAAGAACAAGACAGAGTTGCTAGGATCAAGACTCCAATAATGGAATCTTCTAGAAGAAGAGGTCACAATTACTTGATATCCAAAGCATCACCAGCAGTTGGAATCTTCCTTCAGAAAGGAAAGACTCTGGTATTCTGTTCTGATATTGAGGGCTTCATGAATACTTTATTAATCACTCATGACCCACAAGAATGGAGACTATTTCTAAACTCTTCGAAACCGAGTCTTAAGGCTGTGCTTTTGCACAATGAAAACCGTCTTCCATCTATTCTTTTCCTGAAAAGCTCTACAAGAGACAAGCAAAGAAATCTAATCAGTAGTCTGACTTGATTTTTTCCAGGTATTAACTGTAATCCTATTACTAATGGCATGTATTTTGTGATGTAAACATCAATTTATTGCAGATTACAAAAAAAAAAAAAAACTAGAGCCAAAATCAGAATTTGACTGTCCTATTCATGTTGAGCACATACAAATTGATAGAAAATGACTAATTTTATTTCAGTAACATGACTTTTGTAAAAATTTGTTGGCCAGTGTAACCTACCATATTTTTTTCTGTAATCCTTTTTTTTTTCCCCCTAATAGTCTTAGCAGCTTTTGGTTAACAGCTAATTGAAAGTAAGGCACTGAGATTTTCACGTGTTTCCTGTCTCAACTCATTACAGTATCCCCTATTCTGAGCATTCCCCAAGAGTGGTGCATTTATGGGTGAACCTACACTGAAACGGCATTTTCCCCCAAGCACCATAACTTAAATTGGAACTCACAAATGTGGATTTAGACAAGTACATAATGGTAAGGTTTTTTGAATTCAGTAGTTTTACTACCCTGAAATACTTCTGTGTTCCACCTATCCTACTTTACTAGCCTCTGATTTTTTTTTTCTTTTTGCCTTCACAGTTTTGTCTTTTCCAGAATGTAACATAGTTCAAATCACACAGCCTTTTCAGATTGGCTTATTTCATTTAGTTATATGCAGTCCAGTTTCTTCCATGACTTTTAATAGCTTGATTGAGCATACTTTTTAAGTGACTGAGTAATATTCATTGTATGAAACTAGGGTCTCTATTCTTCTTTTGAAGAGGCATCTTTTTTTTTTTAAGATTTATTTATGTATGCATACAAGCTGGGGTACAGACCAGAGGTGTGGGACAGCAAGAGGGTTCACCAGAGACAGAATGGGGAGCAGAACAGGCAGATGGATGGAAACACACAGCTGAGGGGAGCAGCGGGTGAGGCAGGAGAGGTCTGCTGCGCTATGTGGGAATCTCCCCAGCCAGGCGTCAAACTCGTGTTGCTGCTGCTGACAGCTCCACAGCGCAGCGCCCAGCTGCTGTGCCACCGGGGAGGCCCCCTGAAGAGGCATCTTTTCTCCTACCATGTTTAGACAAATATGAATGAATCTGCTTTGACTATACATCAGCAGTATTTTGTGTGGACTTAATGTTCAACTCCTTTGGGTAAAGGAGCATGATTGATGGATCATAATGAAAGAGAGTATTTTGTTTTCTATGAAACTGTCAATATGTTTTACAAGGTAGCTATACCATCTTTATTTCCACCAACAATGAAAGTTCCTGTTGCTCCATATTTTCACTAGCATTTGATGTTATCAGTTTTCTTTATCTAAGCCACTGTAATAAGAGTTTGTTAGTATCTCATTATTCTTTTAATTTGTATTTTCCTGATGACTTTTTATGTGGAACATCTTTCTCTATACTTTCTTTTTATCTGTTTATCTCCTTTGATGAATTATCTGTTAAGAACAGTGGACCAATTTTTATTAAAACTGTTTATTTTATTATTGCTAAATTTTAAGAGTTTGTGTATTTTTTATAACCATCTTTTAGCAGTTGTGTTTTTTGGAAATATTTTCTCACAGATTAATTGTCTCATTTTCTTGATATTGTCTTTGATAGAGCAGTTTTTAATTTTAATTAAATCTAACTGACCAATCTTTATTTGTGACTTCTTTATCAATGGAAACTCTTCTTTAGCCCAAATATATTCATGTACCATTGTTTAGGAACACAAATTAGCTTCCATGGAAGTCAACCCAAAGTAATTATTTATGTTCCAGAATCACTATGTTCACAGTAAGATAACAGTATTCAGTACCACTCAACAGCATTCATGGAATCATAATTTCTGTAGAAATCTTCACTTGCCTTCTTTCTTGCTTTAGCCAAAGCAAACCTATAGAAAGCTGTCACTCTCAGGGTGCAATGAGTGCTCCAACAAAATGATATCACAAACACTGACCAGAAGAACACTCATCAGTAGTTTTGCCAAAGCACTGGAAGTCAACATGGACATCCTTCCAGACTGCCCCGAATGGATAGTACTCCGACAGTATCAATTCCTTCTTTTATAGACTAGTTAGAGCCATCTATGGTGTATTCAGTTTCAGTTGCTTTAAACAAGTCTTAAGTAGTTACAGACAATTATAGTTTAAACCATTCAGAAACAGACTGAACAGATCAGAAAAGGTTTCAGTTGATTTGAAGCAGTCAGAGTTGGTTTCGGCAGATCTGAATCAGTCTCATCCAGTTTGAGACAATCAGAGCCAGTTTCAGCTGGTTGGAACAGATAGGAACTAGTTTGAGCCAGCTAGACTCGTTTTTAATGGTTCTGAACTGGTTTTAGCTGGTTAGAACCAGTTTTAGCTGGTTTTCAGCCAGTTCAAGCCATTCGAATCTTTACATGCCTCTTCCAACTTCTGAATCTGCTGGTGTCCCTGGTTTGCGGCAACTAATTTCTACTGCATCTTTAGGAAGTCAGTTGTAGAGATTTTGGGTTTAGAGAGCAGTATCCTTGAGTTAACTCTGGAAAACGTTTCACCGGAGTTCCCCTTTCAGAGGCACTGGCAAGTTTCCCAGGTGAGTTTCTCCACAATACAGAGGTGTTAGTTACATCCAAAAGAGCAGGTTTATTGTAAGTAAAAGAAAGATTAAAATCACCATGAACCCAAAGGCCATCTGTTGTCTCCTACATGTTAATATAATAAACATTAATCTTCTTTATTAATATCAATAGTCATGTGTTTAGAACAATATTGATAGTGTGAATTAGAGAGGCTGCCCAATTTTAAAACACAATAGAAAAGTGTTTACTGTGACCTCCATATCTACTCAAAAATGGGGCTTCTGTTAGCACTTTGATATTGCTTGCTACATGTTGTATAACGATTAGAAGGATACACGGCCTCCCTGGTAGTGCAGCGGTTAAGCACTGTGCTGTGGAGCTGTCAGCAGCAGCAATGTAAGTTCGATGCCTGGCCAGGGAGATTCCCACATGGCGCGGCAGACCTCTTCTGCTGCTCCCCTCAGCAGTGTATTTCCATCGATCTGCCTATTCTGCTCCCCATTCTGCCTCTGGTGAACCCTCCCACCATCCCACACCTCTGGCCTGTACCCCAGCTTGTATGCATAAATAAATAAATCTTTTAAAAAATAATTAAAAAAAAAGATTAGAAGGATACCAAGGTGAGCGTTAAAATCTGTGTAGTTAATTGAACAAGGAAGGACAACAAATATATTAAACACTGACAGGTTTTACAGTTCTCTCTGAAGACAGCACTATTCCTCTTTTAAATTTGTATCCTTTTTAATTTAAAAAATAACATATGTTGCATTTTATCAACTACATGGTAATTTGCTTTGGGAAATATCTGCATATTAATCATGAATAAAATATGTTACAAAAATGAATGTCACCCATAGCAAAAATCTATGCAAAATATTACCATAAAGCTAGCAGCAGGAATTCTCTAAATGGATAAAGATAAATCACATTTAATATATTATAAATGGTAGAAATGGACCCCCACATTTCCTTAAGGCTCATGACCTCAGCATCTATATATAATTATTACAAACACTGAAGTTGCTTTTCCTAATATCTCTGAAGGATTATTTCTGACAACTTTTCTGCTTTCAAATATAATTTTTGTTAAGACTGGAACTCCAAGTACATCAAGGCATGGCCGTACTGCTAAAATTCACTATGAGGAACATGGAATTCAAATAAAAATACTGGAGGGAACAGGTCCCTTTTATCTAGCTTTTTAATTTATATTTAATATATTTTCAGTGTAGCAGACATTATGCTGACTGTTGAGAATGACTTCCAAAATGCAGTATCATATTTTCATTTTCTTAGACTATGTCAATAAATACCCAGCTGAGAACACATTTGCAGTATTTTTCTGTTTCAAATGGAGTTTACTGAGGAATCTCTCTTCTATTAGAAGTATTCCTAGAGTTATGGTATGGATTCTGAATAACAGATAACAAAAAATAGAAATGAATACTTGGCACTTTAAATATATATGTACCTTAGAGTGGTAAGATAAAAGTTCAGCATTACAAAGTAGCAAGTACAAAATTGATTGCCTTTATGATAGCTCAGAAGTGAAGACCATAGGTTCTTGTTCCAGAATGCCTAGATTTGATCTTAATTTCCCCAATTACTGGTTTTATAACTGGGGGAGAGAAATATTTAACCCCTCAAATGTTTTAGCTTTACTATATGTGAGACAGATTAAAATGAGCACATTAGTCAAAGATTTGTTGATAGCAGTTTGAATAAGGCTCCACCGTATGTTCTGACATGCCTCACCAAAATTTCAGAAGAGACCTCATCCAAAACTGTCACTTTTCTTTGTGGATTATTTTGAGTTAAGATCAATCAAGGTTCTGCAGGTTTCATGAAACATTTTATCACTCCCCTAATTACCCAGAAGAAAGAAAATGGGGGTGTTGCCCAGAATTAGGATTTTTACCACAAATAACATCACTATAGGAGAAACCTAACTATACGGCAGAGCAAAGATCTAATTACACATGCGCTCTTCATCATCAGTCATATCCCGCCCCCAGCCCCAACGTGAGCTCCCTCCTCCGTCCTTGAAGCTCCAGGCCCATATTCCGTTCCTTAACCCAGGAAAGATACCTTCAATTTTTTCTTACCTTGGAATCTAGATTTATGCAGATTCTTTATATGTACCTGATTAAGTTTGGCATTTTCCCCTGCTAATCTTACTGACATTTATTTGATTACCAACCAGAGAGGAACCTAAAGGGATTTGGGGAACCTTCTCTACCCACACAGTTGGTGTGTGTGTCTGTGTGTGTGTATTCATATTAATATACATGAATATTAGCTAATATATATTAAACTAGTTAACATGATTATACATAGGAAAATTACTTAATCCTATGGTATAAATGTTTGTCCTTCTAAACTCAGGAATTGAGCCTTTGGAAGTGAATAGGGAATGAGGGATGAGTTTAATGCCCTTATAAAGTACGTTCCAGTTCACTCCTTTGCCCATTAAGCAAACTGAGATTATACCTAGAAGATGCAATCTCTCATGAAGTTTATCCTCACCAAATATATATTCTGCCAGTATCTTGATTTTGGACTTTCAAGTTTCCAGAAATGAAATAAATAAATTCCTGCTGTTCATAAGTCACCCAGTTTATGGTATTTTATTATAGCAGCCCAAAGTACTCTGACAATTAATATATGTTAATGTTAGGGCCTCCCTGGTGGCGCAGCGGTTGAGCGCTGCGCTGTGGAGCTGTCAGCAGCGGCGACGCGAGTTTGACGCCTGGCCGGGGAGAATCCCACATGGTGGGGCAGACCTCTCCTGCCTTACCCGCTGCTCCCCTCAGCAGTGTACTTCTGATCTGCCTGTTCTGCTCCCCACTCTGTCTCTGGTGAACCCTCTCGCCGCCCCACGCCTCTGGCCTGTACCCCAGCTTGTATGTTAAAAAAAAAAAAATTAAAAAAATTAAATGTATGTTAATGTTAAAGGACATGTTAAAGCCCTTAGGAATTTATCATAAGCCTTTAAAAGTTAGTCATTATAATAAAATTATTCTTGTTAAAAGCTCACATAAATAAATACATTTAAGATATAAAGCTTTATCCCACAGAGAATGGTCTACATCCAAATAAATTTAATTTACTAACGTAAGTCTATTAAAATACAGGCCAACAAAATACATAATGACTTGCAAATGAAGAAAAACATTTCTTTAGAATTAGACTTCAAACATACATAAACATAGAGCTTTGTCAGGAAAAGGTTGGGAAAAGTTTCAGCTGGTAATCAATGACATTTTCATAGCATTTGTCTTTCGGAATGTAAATATGCTTCATGAATCCCTAAATTCATGCATTCATATGTATATTGAATTAGTATAGTGGGTTCAGCATAATTCAAGTTTTATGGAAATACAGCCGCAGTGGACAACACATTTAAAGTCTCTATCAAGTTTGTTTTGCAGAAGGAGGGAAACAAAATGCAAATAAACAAATAAATGAAATTCACTAAGTGGTGCTGGGAAGCAAATAAAACCAGATGATATGCAGAGAGCAGCTGGGATACAGAAGTCTGTCAAGTCACGCCTCTCTAAGTTGAACCCTGAAATCAAGACGAAACCAGTGATCGCAAGATGTGGCGGCTTACTACACGAAGGCTTTGAGGCTGTAACTAGTGTGCTGGGCTTTCCAGGGACAGGAAAGAAGCTCTGGCCATTACACGGAGATGGATCACGGGTGAATTGGTGGTGGGTTGCCCAAGGGGAATACAGGATGTAAAAGATATAAATAACAATAAAAATATATATATTAAAAAAAAGCAGCTCTGGTCATTACAGCGCTGAACTAGCAGAAACATGGTCAGAGGTCCGACCCCGGCGGTCCCTGGGGCAGGGGCAGGTGGAGCCCTGCTCACAGCAACTGCTCACAGCCCGCTGCCAGACCCCGGGATTACTGTTGCTACCAGGCTGGGGACAGTCACTGTGGGAACCAATGTTCACCTTCCTTCTGGGGTGTGCTCAGTCTCCACATGCCCCAGATTCAGTTTAGCTGTCAATAAAAATTTCCTTTAGGGCCTCCCCGGTGGCGCAGCAGTTAAGCACTGCGCTGTGGAGCTGTCGGCAGCAGCAACGCGAGTTCGACGCCCGGCCGGGGAGAATCCCACATGGTGCAGCAGACCTCTCCTGCCTCGCCCGCTGCTCCCCTCAGCAGTGTATTTCTGATCTGCCTGTTCTGCTACCCGCTCTGTCTCTGGTGAGCCCTCTCGCCGCCCCCACACCTCTGGCCTGTACCCCAGCTTGTATGCATAAATAAATAAATCTTTAAAAAAAATAATAAAATAAAATAAAAATTTCCTTTAACGAAGGAAAGGCTGACACTATTTAGTCAACACGTTAGTCTATGGAATAATGGAATCTGTTACGACTTTATAATGACATAAACATATATTTCTTTTTGTGTAGAAGAATTGGGGTGCAGGCCAGAGGTGTGGGGGTGGTGGTGAAAGGATTCACCAGAGACAGAGTGGGGAGCAGAACAGGCAGATCTGCTGAAATACACTGCTGAGGGGAGCAGCAGGTGAGGCAGTAGAGGTGTGTGCCATGTATGGCTCAGCTCCCTGGTCAGGGATCAAACTCAGGCCTTAACAGTGATAGTGCTGAGACTCAACCCCTAGGCCACTAGGGAGGCCCATAAACACATATTTTTAAAAAATCAAATACGAAAAGAAAAATAAATAGCCCCTGAAGGACTATGTACAGAGGAAAAAGAACGAGAGCAATTAAGAGAGTAACTTGGTTTTCAGAGTGAGCAGCTGATACTTACAGCCATGAGAAAAACTCAGATGAAGTTATAACTTGGAGATGAAAGCGAGGAAGTTTTCGGATATACATCAAGTTCGAGATGACAAAGAGGTAAGTGGACAGGTAGTAGGCAATTATATATGTGGTTCTGTGCTGCAAGGGAGAAGTGGTCATTAAAATTATAAACCTGCAAGCTAATCTGACGACATGGCATTTAAGGCTCAGCATGGTATATAAGCCCCTATGGAGAGTTCATAGTTAAAGTAGTGAAGCTGGGATCAAATAAGGGAAAACATTCAACTTTTCATAATCCATCAGAATGGGAGGAGTTGGACAATTTCTAAGAAGAGAAAAATGAAGAGCTCTGAATATGAATATAAGTTGTGAGGAATAAAATCAAAATAGGAAATAAAAGAAGATATAAAGTTTCATTTGGTGATGAAAATATTGTTGGCACAAACATATACATCATGAAGGATGAAAATTATTACAAATGTTTCAATTCCATGCACCATTTCTCAGATGATTTCCAAGGCTCTTTATCAAAATTAGTTCATTCAAAGCTGATAGCTTTAGGATTTGACAACGGGACAAATGGAGGTCAAAATATTCAATATAATCTCAAAGATCAAGCAGGTATAAAGTGCCAGTCATTTGATTTGAAATACAGGTAATCCAACAATGAATGATGTTTTCTAAATTAATTTGGAAAATTAAGTGTAGATACATGTATATGTGTATGTATTCTGTGTGAGTATGTGTATAGTTTAAGCTACATTAAAGACAAATTTTTTTTTTTTTTTTACATACAAGCTGGGGTACAGGCCAGAGGCGTGGGGCGGCGAGAGGGTTCACCAGAGACAGAGTGGGGAGCAGAACAGGCAGATGAGAAGCACACTGCTGAGGGGAGCAGCGGGCGAGGCAGGAGAGGTCTGCCCCACCATGTGGGATCTCCCCGGCCGGGCGTCGAACTCGCGTCGCCGCTGCCGACAGCTCCACAGCGCAGCGCCCAACCGCTGCGCCACCGGGGAGGCCCCATTAAAGACAAAATTTAAAAGAAGTGCATTGATGGTTTGACAGGCCACAACAAATGTTGGCGAGGATGTGGAGAAAAAGGAACTCTCCTACACTGTTGGTGGGAATGCAAACTGGTCCAACCACTATGGAAAGCTGTATGGTGGTTCCTCAAACTGCTAAAAATGGAGCTTCCATATGACCCAGCAATACCACTTCTGGAATCTACCCATGGGCCATAAAAGCATTAATCCAAAGGATACATGCACACATACATTTACTGCAGCACTGTTTACAATAGGTAAAATATGGAAACACCCCAGATGCCCCAAAATGGATGACTGAATCAAGAAGATGTGGTACATATACACAATACTATTCAGCAATCAAGAAAGATAAACTCATGCAATTCACAGCAGCAACGATGGAGCTTGAAGGGATCATGCTCAGCGAAAGAAGCCAGAAGGAAAAAGAAAAATATCGAATAATTTCACTTATAGCAGGAATATAGGGGAAACAAGTAAGAGAGACATTCAGCGAGGAAGGAGGAAGATAAGGGCTCAAAATGGGGTAGAAAAGAGCACTAGAGACTATGGTGATGGTTCACGGGTGAATCGGTGATGGGTAATCTAAGGGGAATATACAAAAATGTAAAAGATATAAATAACAATAAAAACGGAAGAAAAAAAAGAAGTGCATTGATGGTTTGAGAAATATATAAAAATTCTACAATTAAAAATTCTCCTTGAAAAAAAAATAAATAAAAAAATAAAAATTCTCCTTGGGGCCTCTCTGTTGGTGCAAGGGGTTAAGTGCAGTGCTGTGGAGCTGTCTGCAGCTGCAGCACCAGTTTGATGCCCAGAAGGGAGACTCCCACATGGCGCAGCAGACCTCTCCTCCCTCACCCGCTGCTCCCCTCAGCAGTGCATTTCTGTTGATCTGCTTATACTGCTCCCTACTGTCTCTGGTGGACCCTCTCACCGCCCCACACCTCTGGCCTGCACCCCAGCTTGTATGCATGAATAAATAATTTTTTTTAAAGAATTCTCATCACATTAACGTAATATTTTCTTTCATAACACTGGTCAACAAATTTTTACAAAAGTCATGTTAATGAAATAAAATTAATCATTTCATATCAACTTGTATGTGCTCAACACAAATATGACAGTCAAATTTTAATTTTGGCTCTAGGTTTTTTAGTAATCTGCAATAAATTGATGTTTACATCACGAAATGCATGCCAATATTAATAGGTCTACGGTTAATACCTGGAAAAAAATCAAGTCATAGACTACTTCTTACATTTGTTTGTCTCTTGTACAGCTGTTCAGGAATAGAATAGATGGAAGACAGTTTCCATTGTGCAAAAGCACAGCCTTAAGACTCAGTTTCAAAGTCTAGAAATAATCTCCCTTCTTGTGGTTCATGAGTGATTAATAAGGCAAACATGAGGCCCTAAATATAAGAACAGAATACCAGAGTCTTTCCTTTCTGAAGAAAGATTCCAACTACTGGTGGCGCTTTCAATGTCAAGTAACTGTGACCTCTTCTTCTAGAAGATTCCATTATTGGAGTCTTGATCCTAGCAATTCTGCCTTGTTCTTGGGTAAGTCCAAATCGCGAACCAGGTCATTTAATTCTTCCTGTGTTAGTCTGTGTGGAGTTGATGATGCACCACAGTGAAAATCTAGATCACAGCATGCTGATGGAACAGGGTAAGAACAGTTCGGCTCACCCTTGTCCTCATGAGATGAATCAAGAGAATATTCTACTGGAGGTTCTAGAATCGGAAGTCCCTCACCATGTGGAACTGGTCTCAATGCAGACGGAATGTTTGGGTAGATTATTGTCGACTTCTTTGGCTTTGTTATTCCACCAGAAAGAGGAGAAACAAAGCAGAAGTCACAGACTTTTATGTGGTTGCTTGGCTCTCTCCACACCATGGGGAATGCAAACGCATTGATGATCTTTTGACACTGAACCACTGTGAAAGCTGTGTTATACATGTAGCACAGCATATATGCGGGGTCTAAGGCTTGTCTTGGTCACCAAACTTGCATTTGAAGTCAAGATGATAAGCCTTCTTCACTTGAGAAGTGATACTTTTCTTCTGGTTGGCAAATATCACTTCCCCACAAATAGAGCAGAAATTGTCCACGCTATTAACGCACTTTTGAGGCATCACTGTTCTGTATTGTGCTAAATGGATAAAATAATAATAGTTCTACGGAACAGTAGCTTCAACTGTCTCGCACAAAGTTTGAAATATTTTCAATGCTCAGCCTTTCCGACAGGGCTTTATAGAGTGCACTGCTGACGTCAGCTTACTTCAGCAGCCGCCTGGCAGTAGTATTGCATCACATCAGAAAATGATGCAATCAATTCTGGATGATGTGTGCCTGATGGTATTATGCAATGCGATGCAATATTACATCATTCTAGGCTGATTTAGGATGTTGCTGCAGTCCTACTGGATACATTTACATGATAAAACATAGAAAATGAAATTCTATGAAATATCTTCAAAACGAGAGCTAATAAAAATTTTTCAGGGCTATATTCATGTTCAGCACACCAAGATACTACAGATTATGGCCTTTTTAAGTCAGTAACGACCTCACTGTTGACCAGTGTAATTTAGTCTGTCATTAAATTCATCACCATGGAATCCTTTCATAATCTGATTAAACAGAAACATTATGTTTTTAAAATATAATACTATGTGATTTATTCAGCCATTCTATTTCTCCCTTTTACCATACCATCTGAAATTTATGTGCGTACATTGTGCAATTTAAGACTAGATCAGAGAACCTGGAAAAAAGAAGTATAGTACTTCAAAGCACTGCATTACATTAGACAAGAGCAGCTCTCAAGTAAATGGTTTACTTGCTGGACTTCTCTAAATATTCCAAATACAGTAGGACAGATTATCTGCAAAAGATCCTATACAGATAGTCAGTTTAAAATTTGCTTTTCACAATCGACAGTATTTATTTTTTGTTCAAGCTAAACATTAAACACAATTTCTAATCCTGGAGGTCAGAGATTATTTTAGCTAAAATATTAATAAGCCTTTAAAATTATCTTGGATGGGACCTCCCTGGTGGTGCAGCAGTTAAGCGCTGTGCTGTGGAGCTGTCGGTAGCGGCAATGCGAGTTCAACACCCAGGCGGGGAGAATCCCACATGGTGCAACAGACCTCTCCTGCCTTGCCCGCTGCTCCCCTCAGCAGTGTATTTCTGATCTGCCTGTTCTGCTCCCCACTCTGTCTCTGGTGAAGCCTATCACCACTCCACACCTCTGGCCTGTACCCCAGCTGTATGCATAAATAAATAAATCTTCAAAAAAAATTATCTTGGACGGATGGATAATGCCAATAAAGAGCATATGCAAAGGGGTTTTTATCTCCCTTTATTAACTTCATCAAATTAAGGATTATGATTCTGGGCATTTTTTTTCTTAAAATTTATAAATATTATTTGCTGTTCCTGTCAGTAACTTTAATTTTCTTGTGTTATTATTCTATAACATAATCTACTTTTTTATTACACAGTGACACATTAATCTCTACAATGAACTTAGAAGTTTTGGCTGAAGAGATGTAATATGTGGCTTTCTCCCTCAATTTAATTAAATGTAATACAATATACATTTGAACTGTAACACTGAGATAGAACGAAAAAGCTGAACTAATTTTAGCTTCTAGAGAAAACACAAAGCAAAGAAATGGATCCATTTACAGCAACTACCCATAAATAGACAATGAAAAACCATGTCAAAATTTATTCAGAGACCCATTATGAAAATATTAGAAAAGAGCACAGATAGGACAATAGCTTAAAAGCTATCAGAGGATAGGTCAGAAATAACATAAAAATAAAATCAAGGATATAAAAAAGAACTCTGTACCAAAGATGTGATACAATGTAACCTTTCTAATATCTAGCAGAGATTATACTCAATCATTGGGTGTTTGTATGATCCTGTAGACATATTTTATAACTCATAATGAAACACTATCAGAATCTCCAGAATGGGCAAAGCTCTCATAATAAATTTGTCACAACATGATAAATCCAAGCAGAGTGAATCAAGATATAAATATAAACTTGGAAGTTTTCATCCACTTTGGCTCTTAGGGAGACTTGACTGGACTGGCAATGTCAATATAATGAACTGCAGTGAAGGACTTAGTGGGTTTTTCTTAGAAAAAAAAAATATTGTAGGAAAAGCAAGGTCACCCTCTTTTCACTTTTAAGGATTTTGAGCATCAGACTTGGAAAGAAAACATTTATGTAGTTTGTAATAAAATGGAACATTTAACTATCATTTGATTACTTTCATTTTAAGCATATGTTTAGGTCTAAACAACTACCCTGACATATACAATATTGTCTACAAGTTGTTCTTTAAACAAATTAGTTTCAAATTGCAGACTCACGATGAAGTTGCAGCATTCCCAGTTTTATTAACTATGGGAAAACTTAAGCTTTGAGACATTTTAAAGTAATTTTCCCTAAATGCCAAGACACATCATACAATTTCAATATAAGGTATGAAGATGGAATTCATTATTTGATGAAGAACTCGATTATAATTTAAGAAATAAGCTATTAAGTGCCTCATGTGCCTTACATTCCTTATCTTCTAACAATTCTTATCCTAAATTTATAAATGTGAAAGATAAATAGATATGAATCTTTGCATAACTCATACACTTATATGGATGCCAACTTTACAACTGAAGAAATCAGAAAGCTTAAACTGATGACAACAGTACAATTAAGTGGACTGACCAATCCAAATTAACTCCACAGAATTGTCACAGCATTTTCTTGCATAAAAAGCATGTGGAATATAAAGGTAAAAGTCAATAAATAATCATGGACGAAGAGTTAGATATACATCATACTGAAATGGGAATTGAGAAAAATATTTAAATAGAATTAGGAATAAAGCACTGCCATAAAAATTAGAATATAGGTATTCCAATTCTGTAGGGGTGTCCCTAATAACCATTGAACTTCCCAGAAGGTAGAAAACACCTTCATGAGAAACTACTTGAGTTCATTATATTGTGACTTCTTTAAATCAATTTTGTATTAGTTCTACGGCAAGGATGCCCACAGGACTGTAGTGCAGTCTTATTAACAACATTTCAAATGTCTTGTAAGTCAATCAAATTCTTGATGGTTTTTGACATACTAAGGCTGAAATAGTTCCGTAAGGATTCTAATCTCCTATTAACATTCTTAAGAGTCACAATCCATCCCAGTATAGAATTTTATAATCCCCACCTTGGAATACTGCAGCATGTTTATTGCAGTAATCTTTTTTACAGATTACTCTGCCAAATTACCTGGTTGTAAATTTCAGAATCTAACAATCCAGAATAGTATAAAATGGAGTTTATTCCCCTTTTTCCCTATAACATCTCAAAAGTTGAAGCTAGAAATCTTCATTTAGGTTCCTTTGATTCAAGGTTGAATTCATCTATTCAGTTTTGCCTTTTATAGCTACCACTCAAGGCATTCCTAATAAGATATTAAATATAAAGCTTAACAAAACAAAATTGAATTCAGTACTCAGGAGGGTGATCAACTGAATTATTACAGCATTCTCTTACATTCTATCTTAAATAATTATAAATGATGTGGTAACAGGTTATCAAGTTACTGTGACTTGATACATTTTTATTATAACAGATTTAAGAATACTATATATGTATTATATACACATAAGTCTCTTTTAGAGTGTATGCTTGCTGGGCCTCCCCGGTGGTGCAGCAGTTAAGCACTGGGCTGTGGAGCTGTCGGCAGCAGTGACACGAGTTCAACGCCCGGCCGGGGAGAATCCCACATGGTGCGGCAGACCTCTCCTGCCTCGCCCGCTGCTCCCCTCAGCAGTGTATTTCTGATCTGCCTGTTCTGCTACCCACTCCGTCTCCTCTTGCCGCCCCACGCCTCTGACCTGTACCCCAGCTTGTATGTATAAATAAAAATTAAATCTTAAAAAAAAAAAACTTAGAATGTATGCTTGTACAGTTTGCTATATTCTTGAGCTACTTAAGAAAGAAATGCTACTGCTTCTTTATAATGATTATAGAAAATGCCATTTGCCTAGAAAGTCAAGAATAAAGATGTTGGGGAATGAGGGAGAGAGACGAAAAAAGGATCAGAGGGTGTAAGAAGGGAAGGTGATGGGGAAAAATCACAGTGGGAACTAACGTTTATTAAGCAGTGAATGTGTGGGCCCCAAATGAGAATGTTACTAGAAAGATCTCATTTAATCCTCACACCTCTAAGGTTTGACTATTTCATCTGCAACTTAAAAATAAAGAAATTGAGGTTCAAATAACGTGCCCAGTTTCCTAACAATTAAGTGGTATCTGATATAGGGCCTCTAGGTCAATGGATTTAGTATGTGAAATTCCCTAAAAATTAAAAGTATGCAAGATACCGAGTTTATGAAAAATGTTCTTTTATGAAAAAGACATGAAAGATTGACTGGACTATACCCCTTGTAATTGGCAAATCAGCTTTCATAAATGAATAGCTTTGGTTTTATTTTAATATGCTTTATTTTAGAATTATGTTGTAAAATTCATTTTTATATCATAATTTATTTCTATAATGTTGTAGTCCAATTAATAACCTCCAACTATCGATTATCTTCCATTTGTAAGGCACTTTATATGAATTATTCCAAGTGTGAAACCACTCAGCAAAGCAGGTGTTAACTAAATTTTTAGATTTTTTTTTAATGAATTAAGCTTCTGCTTAATTTTATTAGAGTTTTATTTTGTTGGTCCCTGCTAAGAACAATGATCAATATAGAATACTAAAGGCTTATTTGTTTGCTTGTAATCAAAAAGGCATAAACCTTGACTTTCTGCAGAGATTGAATTTTTTACATATTATCATAGTATTCACACTTTTATGACAAATATAATTTATTATTTTACACATATATTACAGACAAAACAGAAAATAGTTATAACCTAGGATATACGTGTTTATGTGCATATATGCAAACAGGTAAATGTGTGAATAAGTATTTGCTTTGATTGCTAGTCATTTTATAACACATGAGGTCTGATGAATTAACAATATATTTTTAATACAAGTGCAAAAGTAAGAAGTCTAGATACTTATAAATAGCTGTATCTCTATCATTTTATGAATCATCTGTTTTCTATCAGGTTTCTAATGACACCATTCTTATATTACCTTATGATAGGAAATTGTATTGTGTCATAGTAGAAGATGATCTATAATTGTTGACTGTACTTACAGTGTTGAGGGCAGCAGGCAGTTAAATAGGATGAAAACAAAAAGGAAGTTCCCTCAGTCTAGAGAGAAACAAAGCAAAGGAACAGTTAGGAGAATTTATATTTATATTTTGCTCTCTTAGTAAACCTTGCTGGAACAGACCATAATTTAGACGATTTGAACAATGTATTATAATATTTACCATTAAATTTTACTATATATCTATAATTGCTGATATGGCTATTTAAAAATGCATTGGAAATTTATCTAATATCCAATTATATTTAGTATACACATGCACTTGCCAAAGTTAATGATTCAGTTACCAGAATTTAGATCTTGGGGTCATCCTCTCTTTTCCAAAAAAAACTAAAGGGTTTGGCAACACAAAACGATGTTCATTTGATGGGCCTCCCTGATGGCAGAGCAGGTTAAGTCTCAGCCTATGAAGCTATCCAGAGTCACTGCAGCACAAGTTCGATCCGTGGCCAGGGAGATTCACACATAGAGCAGCAGACCTCTCCTGCCTCTCCCACTACTCCCCTCAGCAGTGTACTTCAGTGGATCCACCTGTTCTGT
Source organism: Scalopus aquaticus (assembly GCA_004024925.1). Taxonomy (NCBI): domain Eukaryota; kingdom Metazoa; phylum Chordata; class Mammalia; order Eulipotyphla; family Talpidae; genus Scalopus; species Scalopus aquaticus. The sequence goes on along the minus strand of PVIJ01003901.1, from coordinate 107,946 downwards.
TCCCCACTCTGTCTCTGGTGAATCCTCTCACCATCCCATACCTCTGGCCTACACCCCCAGCTCTTGTATGCATAAAATAAATAAATCTTAAAAAAATGATGTTCATTTGCAAATTAAGGAGAAATAAGGTCATAGTACATTGCTAACACTGTTTTCAATAAAATTAGAACTATGATAAATGGAAATGTTCTTAGACAGTCACCAGCTTACTTATTTCAATGTATTAGAAAACTATTCACCCAGTTGTTCAAACAAAAACATTAGACTCTGTCTAAAGCCTGTCTCTCACATTGCTTACCCAATTCATCTTTAAATACTATTATCTCCACCTTCAGAATTTATCTTCAGGATTTATCTCAAGTCGAAAATAGTCTCATCATCTCTACCTTATGTTCCTAAGCCCAAAAAACAATTTTTGTCTTTCTAGAAGAAATACAATCATCTCCTAACTAGCCTCCCAGAGTATATTCTTCACTGTGCACTGTATGCTGTCATTTAGTGTGCATTATCTTACACATAAAATATAAGAAATACATGTAAATTATGAAAAAAACAGTAAAAGGAAAACACATTATTGGAACAATCAAGAGCAAATGTTCTTCCAACTTACGCCAAACCAGCCTCTCTTGTTTAATAAATTGTAAAGTTTATTTTCTAATTTGTAGTGTTTATAGTTTTCTCAAATATACATATATCCTGTTTGGATTTTTAGTATTCATTTTTATTAACTTTATCCTCAATGTATAGGTGAGGTATTCCATATCTGTGACAAATTTATAATTACCTTATAAGAAATATTAAGTTCAAAGTCCCTTTTAACTGACTCCTTATCCCCAGGATACCACTAGGAAATCCAGATGGGAAAATACATACATGAGTAACAGGAAAATCCCTTAAGTGAGGGATGGAGAAAAATGAATAATCTGCATTTCCCCAGAGCCAAGAAAAGAGGGAGAAACATCTTTGCTTCTTGATGAAGGTTCTTCTAGAATTCTAGGTCCCCACTGTAACCTCCTGACGTGAAATACATATTCAAGGGTCAGAGAGCTCAGGTGCCCCTGACTTTTCAAAAGTGCAGTTATCTCCCAATTTGTGAACATAATCTTCCCCTGAAATGTGGAAGCCTCCATCTGGAGTTAGGCAAATCAGTCTGGAGTTCTCTAGCCACAGTTTAAGGTTTACTTCCCTATGACTTGCTCCAAGCTATGGATCTCAGTGTTCCAAATAATTTCAGGAACCCCCACCTCTCACAAATGCAAAAATATTTTCTTTTCAACCCACACATCTCAAAATAATAGTTTAGTTTCTTTTTTTTACTTCATATTTCTGTTCTTTTGAATAAAATACACCCACATAGCTCAAACATCCAAACACATAAAAAATAACACGGTGGAAAATTTTGCCATCTCTGTCCTGCTCTAATCTTCAGGAATTCTACCTAGCTAGTCCTTAAAGGAAGGTTTGCTGGGGCCTCCCTGGTGGTGCAGTGGTTAAGTGCTGCGCTGTGGAGCAGTTGGGGAGATTGCCACATGGCACGGCAGACCTCTCCTGCCTCGCCCGCTGCTCCCCTCAGCAGTGTATTTCCTTTGATCTGCCTATTCTGCTCCCCACTCTGTCTCTGGTGAACCCTCTCGCCGCCCCACACCTCTGATCTGCACCCCAGCTTATATGCATAAATAAATAAATCTTTAAAAAAAAAAAGGAAGGTTTGCTTAGTTTCTTATGATATCTCCCAGAAGTTTCTTATAAAAATGTCCTAGCTACTACTACTGCCTAAGAAATGACCCCAAATGAGCAACTTGAAACAACCAGTTATTTTTTAGGTCTTAATGTTTGCAGGTCATGCATTCCAGCAGGGCATGTTAGAGGGAGTCTCCATGATGACTATGGCTTCACCCAGGGCAGTACCAAGCAGGGCAATTCTACTGGAATCTTGGCACATTTATTCACTTACAAACTTGGTCCCTCTCTTGAAATGTCTCAAAGCTCAAACAGAGCACATGGATCTGGCCCCTCCCAGAGTTTCACAGTGCACTCAGCGTTGCTGGAATTGCTACAGAGCATCACAGGGTTCTAAGAACTTAGGTCCCAGATAACAAAGGAGAGAAGCATTATCGCTCCTAAGACCCAACTTCAATCATCACACACACAGTCCATGACAAAATGGAAATGCAGGGACAATGTTTACAAGAATTATTATGGATAATTATTTAGAACTTCAAGACTGTGACAGCAGATGTTAGAACACTAAACTGAGCACGAGGGTATGTGTGATTCATGGGGTGTATGTCCATAAATCGAGCCCTTAGCAGCGTCTCTTCTTACATGTTCTTTGTTTACAAGCGAGTCAATCACCAAATTTCAAAGAAGGAACATATGAACATTATTTTTTTTAAAGATTTATTTATTTATGCATACAGCTGGGGTACAGGCCAGAGGTGTGGAGTGGTGAGAGGCTTCACCAGAGACAGTGAGGAGCAGAACAGGAAGATCAGAAATACACTGCTGAGGGGAGCAGCAGGCGAGGCAGGAGAGGTCTGCCCTACCATGTGGGATTCTCCCCGGCTGGGCGTCGAACTCGCATCGCTGCTGCCGACAGCTCCACAGCCCAGCGCTTAACCGCTGCACCACCAGGGAGGCCCTGAACGTTATTTTTTGATGAAAAATGGTTGAAGAAAAAAAATACAATTTAAACATATATAAACACATGTATTTATTCTTGACATTTTTCCATAAAACATGACATGGCATGCTTATTTGACTTAATAACAGATCTTAGAATCTTGCATATCATCTTATTTCAAGTTTTCTCATTCTTCTTAACAGCTGGAAAACGTTACACTAAATAAATGAGACCACAATTGAATACATTCCTCATTTGACAGTTTTTTTTTTGTTCAAAGCACATGCTGTAAGAGATAAGCCTAATTAAGTTTACCCAACACAGTATAAGAGATCTCTGAAAGTGGAAAGCTAGATCAAAAGGCAAATGCATTTGTAATCTTACTCAACCAATAAAATTATATCTATCTATCTATCTATCAAGAGCATTTGGACACACTTCTATGGTTGTTCATAATGGTTATTTCACTCAATGCTCCTACCACTAACATATGAAAGCACTTATGCTCCCATGTTGTTTTATTAAATCTTTCCTTCAATATTTGCTGTCAAACTTGTGATTTTTTTCACTAGTGAAATAATCAGAATGGTATAGTTTTGATTTGTATATGTCCTATTAAGAGTAATATTGAGCATCTTTCATATGAGTTTCACAACCATTTGAAATTATTCTTCTGTTAACTATACGTTGATGTTCATTATTCATTTACTTTTATTATTTGTTCTTTCTTACTGATTTAAATGATCTCCTGTGGTATAAAATAGCTAGCTTCCAGATTAGTCATTCCATCATCACTTGTATCAAAATGATTATTTGTAGAATGGGAAACTATGTTGTGGTAAATATATCTATTCAACATAAACAAGGAGTCAGCTCTTTTTATTTTCTTCTAAATATATATTCCAACATGTATTTAGGTTTTTTAAAATATAGAGCACAGAAGGCACTGCATAGCACACCATCTTTTCTGTTTTTTTAAAGATATTTTATTTTCTTCTTAAAGGCATAAAATAAACTTTAAAAGGATATTTAAGAGGGGAGTGATAACAAACACCTACACAGGAAGAGGGGACTACATAGGAGGGAGGGCAGAAGTGAAAGATATTTTACATAAACTGTCAATATTTTAGATTTTAAAAGTTGATATAACCAGGGTAATGCAAATCAAAACCACAATGAAGTATCACTTCATGCCAATGAGAATGGCCCAGGATTGGCAACAACAAATGCTGGTGAGGATGTGGAGAAAAGGGACCCTCTTACACTATTGGTGGGAATGCAAACTGGTCCAACCACTATGGAAAGCTGTGTGGAAATTCCTCAAATTACTAACCTACCATATGACCTACCATATGACTCAGCCATTCCACTCCTAGGAATCTACTCAAAGTACTCAAAAACATTAATTCAAAAATAAACTTGCACTCCTATGTTTATTGCAGCACTATTTACAATAGGTAAGATATGGAAACAACCTAAATGTCCAAAAACAGATGAATGGCTCAAGAAGATGTGGTATATACACAATGGAATACTACTCAGCAGTCAAAAAAGATAAACTCATGCCATTTGCAGCAACATGGATAAAGCTGGAAGGGATTATGCTCAGTGAAATAAGTCAGAAGGAAAAGGAAAATATCAGATGGTTTCACTGATATGAGGAATATAGGGAAACTGAACATAAGGTCAAGAGAAAAGTAAGACAAAACTTACAAATTATAGATCTGAGGCACACATCAAGGGAGGGGGAGGAAGAGACCAGGGATTGCGGTGATGGATAATGGGTGATGTGATGGTGGGAGATTTATGGGGACTATACCTGAAGAGAGAAATCAAATACTATACAAAAATGAACAACACTATGAGAAAATTAAAAGGTTTAAAAAAATAAAAAATAAATTTCAAAAGTTGAATGTGATCATTATGTAAACATAAATATATTTTCCCGTGAATGCTACTCAGGTTGGAAATCAAAAGCTGTGATGTGGGACAGAGGTTTAAGGGTTCCAACATTAGAGCTGCAACAGAGTCACGGGGACAGATGCAATGCTGACAGTTAAGGTTACATTTATCAATATATGTCCATAAGGTTCCCATACTAACAATTACAGAGTTAAATAAGTTACAAAATGTTAGATTCATCATAAGTTTATACACTTTATGGACAATCTGATTTTGTTTAATTATTTTTTTAAGTTTTGGAGTGCAAGAATAAAATACTGGAATAATAAGCTCCATCTTTTCTGAGTCTCATGGTTTGCCCTGTTTTACCATTTGCTATTGGATCTCATGAGACTTCATACGAATGTATTAAAAGTGAAAATGAAATTTATCTAAAACAAACAAAAATGGCACATGCAAGTTTTATTTTGATAGTGATTTTTGTTAAACTCACTTTTGTTCTGATCTTTATCTTCATAATTATGAGTTATTTTATGGTTCAAATAAACACTGCTTTTTCATTTTCCTTTTGAATGATATTTCTGAATGGAATAGGAATTCTTTATGATTTAATTCAGCTTTTCATAAGTTCGTTGACTTTGTTTTCAAAACCCAAGATGTAGCGGCGTTAATGAGAAAAGAAAACCAAGTCAGAAGTCCATAGAGAGAAAATTCCAAATTTTGTGGCTTTTTTATAACGAGATGAGTCATTTTCTGCTTGCGTTCTTTCTTTCAAATCTATTCAAGTATTAGCAAGTTTCACTTTTCTGAAATAAAAACCACCATGTATATGCCATTTTTCTCATAAATTACCAATTCTGTTAATCTCAATAATTATTTAAGTCAATGACCTTTAACGATCAGTTCTGACAAAGGAGGATGATTATATATGGCACCTAGATATCTGGCATGTAATGAAAATGGTCCAATTTAATTAAAATGTAAGTTATTGTTAAAAAGAAAGGTCATACTAAGAAAATGTCATCTCAGAAGTATATTAGCAAGCACCCTTAGTGTTTGTTACATGTAAAATATACAGTTAGTACTTGGCATTTGGGGAGGAAATTGGAACTATTCACGACATAGACTGGAACATTTTTGTATTCTCATGATGCATTTGTTCATCTTAATCACATTATTTTTTAATAAGTTAAATGTTAAATAACACTTTATATTTTACCATGGGTACTGTTTTTCTGACAAAAAAATTAATGAATTTTTAAAAAAGAAATGTGATTGAAAGAATATTCAGGGAGGGGCCTCCCTGGTGGCAAGGCGGTTAAACACTGCACAGTGGAGCTGTCGGCAGCAGTGACACGAGTTCGACGTCCAGCCTGGGAGAATCCCACAAGGTGCAGCAGACCTCTCCTGCCTCGCCCGCGGCTCCCCTCAGCAGTGTATTTCTGATCTGCCTGTTGTGCTCCCCATTCTGTCTCTGCTGAACCCTCTCACTGCCCCACACCTCTGGCCTGTACCCCAGCTTGTATGCATAAATAAATAAATCTTTTAAAAATATATATATATTTAAAAAAATAGAGAACAACATTTTCACTTACAAAATTGTTATAATTATGAAATCTGTATCATTTAAAGAGGAAATATAGGAAACACATTTCAAAATTTAATTTGCCAAAAGTATGGAAATGTGATTCTTTTATATTGCCAATATTCAAATGCAGAAGTTTAATATATTTGTTTAAGATATGCTTTATGGTTACATAAACACGATATCACCTATGGTGGTACTAGTAAAGTTATTTGGGATTCAGGTTTCAGACACTGTGTCCCTAAAAAATCAATAGGTAGAGGTATGGGAATTTGTGAAAATGCAGAGGAATACATCTCCATGATGGCACAAATAAATAATCCTGCTGGAAGTATGAAAATTCTGTTCCTTTAAAATTTCTCACTTTTTTTACCAAAAAAAAGACTATTTTTTTCATTCATATCATCATGTGACTCAAAAAATACCGAAGATTACAGACCTAGACTAATTTGGCATCTGGGTTCACTTAAGATAATGTAATTTACGTTCTTGTACAATGTTTACTACATGCTAAGTTGGAAGGGAAAAAAAATACTCAAATCTTCCTTTAAAAATACTAATCTCTCCTGAATTTTACCCTATTACATGTTGGTATTATGTCAAAAGAAAAGAAGTAATTAAACCTATATATTTAATAACTTAGAGGTGATATTGACAATATTGTCCATTTTATCATTCAGCATCTCTTGTAATAAAGACATATTGAAAGTATAATGTCTTGTTTTAAGATTTTCTTTTTATTTTATTTATTTATTTTTTATTTTTTTATTTATACATACAAGCTGGGGTGCAGGCTAGAGGCGTGGGGCGGCGAGAGGGTTCACCAGAGACAGAGTGGGGAGCAGAACAGGCAGATCAGAAATACATTGCTGAGGGGAGCAGCGGGCGAGGCAGGAGAGGTCTGCCGCGCCATGTGGGATTCTCCCCGGCCGGGCGTCAAACTCGCGACGCCGCTGCCGACAGCTCCACAGCGCAGCGCCTAACCGCTGCGCCACCAGGGAGGCCCTAATGTCTTGTTTTAAAGCAAGAAAAAAAATGCCTTTCTTACTCTGAAATAATAATTTCTTTTTTGGATGTTAAACATGACTGTATTTCTTCTTGTTATGACTAGTAAGAGATTCAGAGACAATTTTTTATCATACTCTATCAATTGTTTTTGATTTATGACATATATCTTTGCATAATATTATCAACTTTAGTTTTATTTTGTCTAGCCTTACTTATAATCTCTCTCCATGGACATACATATTGTTTGTGAAATATGAAAATAATACATGTCAAATGTTTATAATAACATAATATCATAATCTAGCAAATTATTTAATTGATCTAAGTAATGGTTCATTACTAGAAATAGGCACTCCTGAATGAGAGATACATAACTCCTCAGAGATGTGATACTAATAATACTTGGTATTATGCAATATTGGTAATACTTTTCTGATACATGGGAGACATAATATGTGATTACTTGTTCATAAATGTACTTTTAAAGAATATCATTACTTTTTAATACATGTTATCTTCTTTGAGTCAAGTGTAATTCTATAAAATGTCTTGATAAAGCAGTATAAGGGTTATCCAGTCACCTGTCAAGCTTTCTAAAATCTCATGAAAAGTTAAATCAACATGAAATAGCTAGTTAGGGCTACTAGCTATTTCATGTGATGGACATGATAGCATCTAAATTTCTTTATCTGAAAACAGTCAAATGTGAAGTAATATCAAGTTTGAAACTGTAAGATAATTACACATTGTGAATTACCTTAAATGAAAACAAAAGTATTTTGTATTTAAATATTCCATTAGATTCATCATAGTTCTCTATATCTTTTAATTTTTTTAAAGATTTATTTATTTATGTATATAAGCTGGGGTACAGGCCAGAGGCATGGGGAGGCGAGAGGGTTCGCCAGAGACAGAGTGGGGAGCAGAACAGGCAGACCAGCGGAAACACACTGCTGAGGGGAGCAGCGGGCAAGGCAGGAGAGGTCTGCCACACCATGTGGGAATCTCCCTGGTTGGGCATCGAACTCGCGTCACTGCTGCCGACAGCGCCACAGCGCAGGGCTTAACCGCTGCACCACCAGGGAGGCCCTCTCTGTATTTTTTAAAAGAATCCTCTGATTTATTAAACAGATACTGATTGCCTACTATTACTAGTCACTCTTCTGATCAATAAGAAATCAATATTCAAAAAAAAAAGATCCCCTCACCGCATAGCTTAAATTATAATTTAAAAACACAGAAATAAAGAATTAAAAATAAATATAAAAGAAAAAAGTGAGGAAAGAAATAATATTGCACAAATAATTTTAAAATACCACTGTGAAGCACTGGCGAATTGTTTCTTTATATAGGATGGAGAGGAAAGAAAAAATAAAGGGGTGTTATCTACCTGGAGAGAAGAATGTTATCAAGAAATAAGGCACAAGATCAAATAAAAGCATCCTGACAAAAAGAACAGTTAGTACAAAATTAAAACTGGTAATAGTATTAATGTTTGGGATAAATGGAGAACAACTTTTGTGGTGTGAAGAAAATATCAAGTGTAAGAGTTATGTTACATGTGGCCAGAGAAAATAATAAATGCCAAATTATGCAGGCATTTGTAAAACAAGTTAAGGAATACGGCTCTTACTTTGCCTAAGATTGGAAGTCAGTAGTGTGTTGTGAATAAGATTATTCTAGATTCTTTATAGATAATTAATGATAAAAAATAAAAAGGATGAGTAGAAGGAGGTCAGATAAAGAGAGATCAGAGGGAGATACTGATGTAGTTGCTAATAGTTGAGACATAAAGAAGATGAACTTGAGTTAAGCTATAGATATAGAAAACATCATAAGAAAACATCATAATTCATGGGATGCTGATTAAAGAAATGAGGGAAGAGATACCCAAATAAACATTTTAATTTAGTTGGGTAAATGGCATAACTTATGACTACAAACTAGAGTGGCTGGAGATAGCACTATAAACTTGTCTCGTAAGTCCCAAAGTTTTGTGGTGTTGAATTTGAAATAATGTTGCATAACTATTAGTCACTATTCTATGTCTATATTCTATATTGGACTGAATATGCCAAGTTAAGTACTTGACTTACGGATTATCATCCTCAGAAATGAGTTCGAGTTGAAGTAACAGAATGAAGTCATCAACTTAGTGCAGTGTTCAAAGCCAATGAAACAGATAAAATCACTTTGGGAAAATGTATGACGAAAAGGGTTGGAGCTCTCTTAGTCTATCTTAGACTTAGATATCTAAGTCTATGTCATTTCAAATTTCAAAAGTTGAGCAGTGAGGGAAGAATGAATAGTCAGAAATGGAGCAACTAATGAATGCAGGACTTATTAGAAATCAGGTTTATAAAAGTCAAGAGAACATAGTGTTTCAGTAAGAAAGGAGTGTTTAAGGAATGATTCTAAAGAAATAGTTAAACAAGAAGAAAATTCTCAAACATACCCAGATTTATTAATGTGGAGACCACTGATTATGTTCACAAGAAAAAAAAGAAGAGGTCTAGATATTTAGATGATTTGAGGAAAGGATGAGGAGAGTTAAGAGAAGCTGAAGGTAGGAGATGACTATAGTTATTTATTATAAATGAGAGACAATCCAAATGAAAACAAAATTGAGAAACCATGCCACCAAAGGACTAATACTGGGCAATGAAAACCTAAAAATAAAACGGCATCAAAATAATTGTTGTAAATAATTTTTATAAATAATTGTAAAACATAACGAGATGCCCCAAACAAGTCTGTAAAGAGATCAAACAAAACACAATAAATGTGTCCACTTCTGAACTCTCAAATCACATTTACAAACTGAGAAGAAGATCAGAAATAGTGTAATGGGATTTCATATATGCAGGCAGTAATTTTGTAATTCATAATTTTTAAATTTCACGCCACCATTTCAACTGAAAATTAAGCATACACACAAGTAAGACCATGGACTTCCATATCATTAAAATGAAAAGAAAATATTAAATAAATCACATGCAAACATAAAGGAAGCAAAAGAATTAGCCAAAAACAAAGAAACTTAAAGCATAAAATATGAGAAAAAACAGATATAACCATTTTCACAACTATACACTAATTAGAATCCAAAGAAAATAACTCACACTTTTTAGCACTTAAGCCTATGTAATTTACAAAGTATGTCTCTAAAGAATACAAAACAAAATGTGTCAGATTTTTAAAAATTGGACAAAATTCAATCAAAGGAAAAAGATATCTGATATTAACATCAGGCAAAAGAGAATTTTAGAAATCTTAAGGAATAAAAGTCATTATTTTTGAATTTACTTAAGACTGCAAGAAAAATATAATGCTCATGAAATTTTGTGCAATGACATATATAGAAAATAAATGTAGGCATTTAAGTTTAACTGTACAAACTGAATGGCCCTGTTTTATCAAGGAGAAGCTATGAAAACAACTGCCGACTTATGTTCTATAATCTACATCAGGGACAAACCATGACCCTCAGGCCTGACCTGGTCCCCTACCTGCTTATGTACCACCTAGGGTCTAGGAGCTTTTCTGATTTGCTTTTATCTCTTTCACATTTTAAATAATTGAAGAAAACAAAAATAAAAGTAATAATTTTGTCACATGAAAATTATTGCTATATGAAATATGAAATTCTGTGTCTATCAATAAAGTTTTATTTATCACAGACATCTCATTCATTTAGATACTATCTATAGTTGCTTTCTTGCTGAAATGCAGAGACGAGCAGTTGACCAGAAACTATGCGGTCAGCACAACACATAATACTTTCTCTCTAACCCGATTTTAGATCGTTTTCTATGGAATTAGAAATAGATATATGCAATTCCCCCATGACAGCATATTTGGTTAATGTGTAACTTTACACCACACTTCTTTACAGAAAATGAAAGATACAATTATTTCACAATTGTTCCAACTCCTTTCATGAACTCATGGAAAGAGGCAAACTCTGGGATGCTACTGGAAATGAGGAAGCAATATTACATTACTCGCTCTTTAGCTAAGAAGTTAGATCGTAGTATTTATAATTTTAAATTCTACTCACAGTTGTGCTTTTCCACCTGCTTTCTTGTCTACAAAGTTTTTTTTTTAAGATTTTATTTTATTTATTTATACATACAGCTGGGGTACAGGCCAGAGGTGTGGAGTGGTGAGAGGCTTCACCAGAGACAGAGTGGGGAGCAGAACAGGCAGATCAGAAATACACTGCTGAGGGGAGCAGCGGGCGAGGCAGGAGAGGTCTGCCGCACCATGTGGGATTCTCCCCGGCTGGGTGTTGAACTCGCATCGCTGCTGCTGACAGCTCCACAGCGCAGCGCTTAACCGCTGCGCCACCAGGGAGGCCCTCTACAAAGATTTTTAAAGTAAAATTTACATATAAAAAACAGACAGATTCTCAGTGTATAATGGTGGTGAATCCTGAAAAATGTACACACTTACAAAACCACACCCCTTGAGATAGGCTCTGCCAGTCAATCCTCAACTCTCAGGCAACTTCAAAACAGCAAACAAGCTTTAGCTCTTCTTGCTTTTATATAAGTGAAATTAACCTCTATGAATTCTTTTGTGTTTGGATTAGTTGTTCAACATATAACTTTTGAGATGCATCCATGTTGTGCAGGTATCAATAGTTTATTTGTATTGGCTGAGTAGCATTCCATTTCATGGATAGTCATGAAACACTTAACAACATTCAGATCAAAAACAGATCACAGACACAAAGGTGGTCCCAATAGGCTATATGTCAAAGCAAGCCTAGGCTATAGCATAGAGGCTTGTTTAAATGTGCTCTCTGGGCCTCCCTAGTGGTGCAACAGGTTAAGTCTCAGCAAAATAAGCTATACACAGCCACTGCAGCATGGGTTCGATGTCCAGTTAGGGAGCTTCCCACATGGCACAGCAGACCTCTCCTGCCCTCGCCCACTGCTCCTCTCAGCAGTGTACTTCAGTAGTTCTGCCTGTTCTGCTCCCCACTCTGTCTTTGGTGAATCCTCTCACCACCACCCCCTGTACCTTCTAGCCTACACCCCAGCTCTTGTATGCATAAATAAATAAATCTTTGAAAAATAAATGTACTCTATGATGCTTGCACAGTGACCAAATAGCTTACTGATGGTGCATTTCTCAGAAGGTATCTCTGTGGCTAAGTGATGCATGACAGTATATCACATCTGCTTGCCCCTTCTATTGTTAAAGGACATTTCGACTATCTTGAACTTTTTGTTGTAATGAATAAAACATTGCACCTCTTTATGTACAAAAGAAGAGAGAATTCAGAACTAGACCCCCTCGTAGATGGTCAGTAGATTTTCTGCAGAAAGGAAAAGGCACTTACATGAGGAAATCCAAGTCTATAATTAAATGCTGCTACAGCAACTGAATAATCATCATAAAGGAGGAAAAATGGGCCTTGATATTCCACTATTACATCATGAAGCAAAATTAATGTAATACTGAATTATAAATTTAGACAGAAAAGCTAAAATTATAAATCTTTTAAAAGAAAATAGAAAAATATTTGGATGAGGTAAAGATTTATTAGATGAGACATTTCAAAAACACTAACCATAAAGGAGAAAAATACATAAATTTGCCTTCATGAAAGTTAAAATTACTGAGCAAATATACTGAGAGAGAAAATGAACAAGCAAACAGACTCTCCTCTCATAAATACTGCAAATAATTCTATCCTGTACATATCCCTTTTAATGACAACCAAAAAATGGGTTCCCATGCACTTATTCATGAGCATCTACAAAAGTTATTCATTTTTCCAGCTCCTCCTACCAGATTTCCATTCATCATTACATACTCTATAGCATTTTTCTTGCTTCTTTTGAACTGAGGGATTAATAGAATAATTCTCCAAACAGAAAATAAGTGAAACAAACCTCCCACACAAACATATTTTATTAATCGTATTACATAGAAAAATGATGATGGATATGGTGAAGCTTTCGTTTGGGGAAAGAAGTAATATATATGTCAGTTTGCTCAAGCAGATGCCAGGGCAAACCCTTAGAGGACTTGGTAGGGAATGCCCACAGCGGTGGCGATGTGTGGATTGTGACTCGGGCTGATAGTGGCAGAGACCAGAAAGGACTGATGACCTAGAAAAGACCAAGGACATTCCCCGATCACAGTGAAGTCAATTTAGAATTCACATTTCCTAAATCCATCAGTTCAACAATGTTACTCTGTGCAAAACAGTGCTGATTCTCCATGGTCGAATACATTACTAAAGTATTAGAAAATCATACTGGAATAATGTTTACATCCCTGATTAAATGGTTTGTCTTTAATAAAGGACAGGGAGGATTAGTGAAAACACTGGCAATTTCAAGAGACACTACACACACACATCCTCGCATAATTAAATAGCTATATGAAGCAACTTTTAACAGTATGATTCAGAATCCCAGAATAAATTTCTTCTATCCCTCCACTAACCTGGCCATAACCTTGAGTTTGTGAATAACATTAAAAATAAAAGGATGCAAGGGACATCACCCTTGCGAGAAAGCTGGTGGCACAGTCTTGACTACTAAAAAAATGCTTGTGTGTTTTCAGGTAGTGAGAAGGTGACTAAGGCTTTAAAATCTTTGTTCTAGACTGCACGTGAAGTAGATCTAATTGAAGCAAAAGGAAATGCAATGGTCAACTGTTTCAACCCAGGTCTAAAACACGACAGTGCAAAAATTACAATCTAACCATCTACTTAGGTTTTCTTTGATATACTCCATTTACTAAACAAGGTCACTTCCTTAAGAAAGATCAGGATTAGGAGAAAATTCAATTAATCTATAATTTGGCTGCAGAAGACAAATATAGGTCCTTGAGATACTGAGATGGGCATGACTTTTATGAATAAATGGATAGTTTAGTTTTAATTATTAGACCATATTTCTTTACCCTTTGTTAGGAAATGTGCATTTGCTATTGAATTAAATATATCACTTAAATTGGGCCTCCCTGGTGGCGCAGCAGTTGAACACTGCGCTGTGGAGCTGTTGGCAGCGGTGACACGAGTTTGACGCCCGGCCGGGGAGAATCCCACATGGTGTGGCAGACCTCTCCTGCCTCACCCGCTGCTCCCCTCAGCAGTGTACTTCTGATCTGCCTGTTCTGCTCCCCACACTGTCTCTGGTGAACCCTCTCGCCGCCCCACACCTCTGGCCTGTACCCCAGCTTGTATGTAAAAAAAAAAAAAAAAAAAAAATATATATATATATATATATATATATATATATCACTTAAATTATCAATGGTTTCAGGATTATAACAGTTATAATTTATAAACTAGGAATACCAGTTATCTTTTATAAATCCCATAAAATATCTACAAGAACCGTCCGTGTTTTAGTCAATCATCCATAATATGAAGTCTTTAAACATGAACAGAGAGAGCACATACTAAAATATGTCCTCAACTGTGAGAGATTGAAGCCCTGAAGCTCGACGGCATGTATTAAGTGCAAGTAATTAACTGTTCCCCTAAACATCTAGTACAGCACTATGAACAATCCTTGAGAGGATCCCGAAAATAGCCATTGAAATATATTTTTCTTTCAGTCAGAGGGTGAGTATGTTCTGGGATTATAATGCGCAGTAATTGACAATCCTGTATTGTTTACTTGGAAATTGCTAACGGAATAGATAGGAATATTCAAAAAGAGGTGTTTACATGAGGTGACTGATGTGTTAAGTAACCTGTGACACAACTTTACGCTATATGTGCAATATACGTCCATCAAATCATCCATCACCATGCATTATAAATTTACACAATATTATTCTAAGTTAATTACATTGCTACTTTAGCATTTTCTAATTGATTCTGTTTACTCTCAAGAATGATAATATTCAACTGGTTTCTACAATGTGCATAAATGGAAAGGTACTTCTCTGCGGAAATTTTCACTGAAATCACTATCTGCAGGGTTTAACTCTCCTTTCCTACTGAAATTCATCAAATAGATTAGACCATCGCGAAAGTATCTCATTACAATCGAGATATATCTAACTTATTAATTTCAGGCCATATTTGATTCCTCTTGTTTTCAAATACTTCTCAGAAATTGGAATGATCATATGTCTGCACAAATGAATAATTTGTACAAATTCAAAATTAAATGCCAGCCATGAAAACAGGGTATTATCACAATTATTACATTATGCATGTTGTATTAGTTTGCTAGGGCTACCGAGACAGTGTCACAACCGGTAGCTTAACAGAAACTGATTTCAGTAAAGGCTGCAGTGTTTGTGGCATTCAAGCCCAAGCCCCCCGCCTTTATCCTAAGTACTTTGAGGGGAGGCCCTGCCCCAGGCTTATGGATAGTTATCTTCATGCTCACCTGGGGTTCTTCTGGTACACGGAGCTGTGTCCAGATTTCGTTTTTTATAAGGATATTAGCCATATTGGATTAGGCCCACCCAAAATGGCATCATTTTAACCTCTATCTGTAAAGACCCCAGGTACAGATAAGGTCATATTTTGAGTTTCTGGGGGTTAGAAATTCAGCATATAGATTGGGGTGAGGGACACAATTGAATCCATACACATGAGTACATATTTTATACATGTGATCTGTTTTATGCACTGGCATACCATGCATAATCCAGATGTACTGAAAAATTATAAGCCATAAAAACGAAATACAAAACTGACTTAAATCATGGTTGATTTATGTATGCTGAAGCATCTTAAAGACTTAAAACATTGACTCAAATAAATGAGATAGGATGTAATTATGATTTTCTGAATTAGAAGGAAAAGAAATGCTTCCAAAAAGAAATGCTTTAGGTACAAATACTTCTTTCACATCACAGCTTTTTTTGAAAGTGATATGCTATGCATGGAGACCTCCTGACAGCTATATTCAATTTCTGGGTAGGGCTTTACCACCTACAAACACCCCCATTTTGATGAAGGGAGCTGCAGCACATGTGAATCAGGCCCTTGCAAACAGGTCCCTGCCCTAAGTCTACTGCACTAGTAGGACCCTCTCTGGCACACTCCAGCTGTGTTCTTCCCAGAGGAAATCTACTAGAAATACACTAGACTTAGGGACAATGAAATCCACTAAACGTTAAGATAATGGACTACACTAGACTTAGGGATAATGTCAATGCACAGCTTTGCCTAGTCCCATTATAGAACACAGGTTAGAAACCCAGCCTTCTGGAATTTCCTGCCCAAATGACCCACAAATCCACTTCCATGGCCTCTGCAAGATGATCCTCTATGTCTGTCCTCACCAGGATAGATGACGCTGCAGATGGGCATGTCCTGAGATTCCAGCGTGACTGAGGACTGCTGCTAGTGCAGGGTGGAAAGAGAGCACAGAGATGTGTTTTGACTTGGCCACATGTATGAGCTCAGAGCCTCAGAGTATACAAAGAAACTGGGATGGGAAGAGAAAAACTGGAAATTGTATTCACCTGAGGCCTAGTTCTTACCCAGTTAGTCATCATTGCTCCCCAAATAATGGAAGCAATTCGCAAAAAAAAGTTTCATTTCAAATTAAGAATCAGAATTTTTATTCTTAGAATACTATTACTGAACACTAGAATACTTGAAATACATTTGATGTTTATAAACTGATGCCTTGCTTTTCAATTTTACTAAAGACAATAGTAGGTCTACTAATGTTCCCCCTCATATGCAAATGATTGTTCATCTATAAATAAGGATAATTTTACAAGTTCATTTCTCATATACATAATATTTACTTCTATTTCTTGACTGATTGCACTGGCATAAACCTAACTACAATGTTAACAGAAGTATAAACAATTGATAACTCTACCAAAAACGGAAAGTAGTATCCAGTTTGTCAAGATGAAGTATGTTAGCTGCGGTTACTTTGAGAAGGTCTTCATGAGGCTGAGAGAGTAACCTTGTATTTCTACCTTGATGAGAATTTTACCAAGACTGAATGCCATATGTGTGTCTGTGTGTGTGTGTTTTCATTATCTTTTGAAAATTCAAACAATGCCTATATTTTTCTTGTATATCTTACTAATACGTGAATTGCATTAAATTTTAAGATGCTAAAATAAATTAAAGCCCTTGGCTAAGCCCCACTTAAATATGTTGTTTTACACATGCATACATATACACAAACAAGTATGATTTCCTAAAATTTTATACAAATTTTCTCAACATACATAAATTTTAACAAATTTTGCCAACTACACTCTGACTACATTATGGAAGCAACTGAACTATCCAAGAAGGACGGACGGACACACACACACACACACACACACACACACACACACACACAGTGGAATATTACTCAGCCATTAAAAGATGAAATCTTGCCATCTGCAATAAATGGATGGAAATGAAGGGAATTATGCTAAGCAAAATAAGTCAGCAGGGAAAAGACAAATATTAGATGTCACTCATGTGAAACATGAAAGCAGCAAAACAAAGAAAAGACAAAACTAAGAAATTTGACTGCAGAATTAAGTGACCCAGGATGGCGCAAGGAGCTCAGTGTAGACACTCTGGTGGAAGGCATGGTGTGGTAACACTAAATTGAAGAGGTATAAGCCTCTGCCCCTATATCATACAGAGTGTTGTAAATCAGTGTTATCTTAATAAAAATAACACAATTTCAAAAAATAAATTATATGTGCATGAAAACCACAATTCCTTTCACATGTAGGATTGCTCCCTCATTACTCCTTAAGCTGCAGAAACCTGAATAAAAGCTTCACTCATATATAAAAGATGGTACTTCATCTTTGATATTTCAATTTATATAACATTTAATTTTAATCATTTTTGATTGAGTAAAATTGTTATATTAACATTTAATAGTGAACAGACTCTTTTTTTAAAAAATCTATGTGAGCAAACAACTTTATTCCTGTGTAGAAAAACCTGTTAAAATTCTTTTGTGCTAAGTACGAAATTGCCAATCATCAGCGGATTTCGCTTAATGTTATTAATAGCAAAGATAAGATTCCTTGATTTGTGAAGTCTCAGTAAAATTCTTGGTTGCTCAGCATATATGTGACTATTCACTTGGAATCTAAAACTAACCTGAAGTTGCTTTTTTACATTGGTTAAAAATCTGTATTTCATGGCCATCCCAAATGGTGGTTCTTTTATGCGCAAAATATCACTAGAAAATTATTTTTACATGCTTCTGAAATGTATTTTAGTGTTTCAGAAATGGAAAACAGTAAATAGTCTGAGACTATTTACTTCCTTACGGACACTACAAATTCTGGCAAACTATTTTCCAAGCAAGACCCTTTCATCAACTGGTAATGAAAATCTGCTGAAGTAGGGTTTATTATCAGTTGACACATATTTGACACAGAGTTGACACAATACTGACATTATCTGACAGCCACTGAGATCTTTCACTCTCTTGTACATTCTTTGCTAAACACTGTCATTGCCTAAAAGAATAAATAATTTCATTAGATTTTCTTCCATAATGACCCTGTTCAACTGAGAAATTATTTTTCAAGGTTGTAAGTGTTCACTTTTTTTAATGTCTTGTGTTACTTTGAAGAAAACTAACCTTCTCCCTTCAAATTTTTGAAAATACCTTTTCAAATTCTCCAGCATATTTATTTTTTTAAGATTTACTTATTTATTTATGCATACAAGCTGGGGCACAGACCAGAGGTGAGGGCGGGCGAGAGGGTTCACCAGAGACAGAGTAGGGAGCAGAACAGGCAGATGAATGGAAATACACCACTGAGGGGAGCAGCAGGCGAGGCAGGAGAGGTCTGCCCCGTCATGTGGGAATCTCCCTGGCCAGGTGGGGAACTCGCGTCGCCACTGCGGACAACTCCACAGCGCAGCGCTTAACCTCTGCGCCACCAGGGAGGCCCTAGTCCCACTTTATTTTTGCTTTTGTTTCTCTTGCCCATGGAGTCCAATCCAAAGACATCACTGAGGGCAACGTTCGGGGGTGTTTTGATTGTGTTTCTTCTATATAAAGTTTATGGCTTCAGGTCTTCTATTCAAGAGAGACATGTAATTCAAAAACAATACTAGTCATTATGAAATTTCCAGTTTGTTTCTAACTTTACAGAAGGCATGTAAGGATATGATTAAACATTTAGAACTATATTGTTCTTACTTGAATGCTTATTAAAACTATGTTGTGTTAGGCCTCCCTGGTGGTGCAACACGTTGAGCGCAGCACTATGAAGTTAGCTAGAGCCACTGCAGCACGAGTTCAATCCCTGGCCAGGGAGATTCCCACATGGTACAGCAGACCTCTCCTGCCTCGTCCGCTGCTCCCCTCACCAATGTGTTTCCGTTGATCTGCCTGTTCTGCACCCCACTCTGTCTCTGGTGAGTCCTCTCACCACCCCACACCTCTGCCTACACCCCAGCTTGTACGCATAAATAAACTAATCTTTAAAAAATACATTAGGGCCTCCCCGGTGGCTCAGCGGTTAAGCGCTGCGCTGTGGAGCTGTCGGCAGCGGCGACGCGAGTTCGATGCCCGGCCAGGGAGAATCCCACATGGTGCGGCAGACCCCTCCTGCCTCGCCCGCTGCTCCCCTCAGCAGTGTATTTCTGATCTGCCTGTTCTGCTCCCCGCTCTGTCTCTGGTGAACCCTCTCGCCGCCCCACGCCTCTGGCCTG
>PVIJ01003901.1:43420-88082 GCA_004024925.1 Scalopus aquaticus | reverse complement strand
TATAAATAAAGAAATAAATAAAAATACATTAAATTTACAAAGACATGCAGTGTAACAATATTCTATTTTATAATAAAGGGAAACCTTAATTTTTTTTTCAGTTTTGTTATTTCTGCACATTTAAAATTATTTATAGCTCAATGACAAAATACTAATCCTTTAAAAAATTTCACAGTGACTTTTTATATATATTTGGATTGACATCTGTTCCTGATCTTATTCTGATACTTTCCCCAGATTCCTCCAAACAATCTATAACCTTCCATCCCCCTGTTTTTCTCCCAGTCAATTCTCCAGTCTTGATTACTTATCAAACAATATGGTCCCCAAGGTCCTTTTTAACCAGAGAGCTGACTACAGACATCTATAGAGTGGGATTTTTAAAGCCGAGATAGGTTTTCTGTGCTAATTCATCATTTTACCATCACACATCATAATACCAAGAATGATTCTGATTATAAATAAGGCCCAGGTTATCTGCAAGAGCATACTTCCTTTTGCTTTTGCAAATTGGCTTCAAGGGTTTTCTCTTTATACATTCTTGTGACTTCATTTAAGCTTACACTGTTCTTTTTCTTATTATAAACAAAGAATCACTTGTATATAATGATTTTACTAAATAAAACATTTTATCAAGTGTTTTATTACTTTTCCCAAGAAACTATTTCTACTCTAATGTTTACCCATCATCTTTTTAAAAAATTTCCAGTACTTTGGTATAACTTTTAAAAATAGTTTCACTAATAAATAAGTACAAGCATATTTACTTTATTTTCATTTTATTTTTGCATCGGAGACTTTATAGATGCTTATGTTATAAATTGTTACTTTTATCTCCCTTACATTATGACACAATTTTCATTTTTTAAATGGTGTAGAAAAATTTTTAATTAGCAATAATTTTTAATATGATAATAGTAACCTTCACATCAAAACATTTCTTTATCAGGGGCCTCCCTGGTGGCACAGCAGTTACTGCAGCGCTGCTGCTGGCGGCTGCGGTGCAAGTTCCAGGCTCAGCCGGGGAAAATCCCACATGGCGCGGCAGACCTCTCCTGCCTCGCCCGCTGCTCCCCTGAGTAGTGTATTTCCGTCCATCTGCCTGTTCTGCTCCCTGCTCTGTCTCTGGTGAACCCTCTCGCTGCCCCACACCCCTGACCTGTACCCCAGCCTGTATACATAAACAAACAAATTAAAAAAAAACAGGAAAAAAAACTTATTTATCAAATGGTAAAATGTTAAATGTATCCATTGTAGATCAAGAATCTTGGACTTGAACTGCTCTCAACTTATTGTCTGACTATTGCTATATTCTCCATAGGTTGATTCTGTTATACAGGGTTCCTTATCAGAACCAAAAAAGAAACAGGGCGGGGACCTCACTGGCCATATGCCTGCTTTCATGATGCTTTCTACTTTTATTGGCAGTAGGATTCTTTTGAAGACATTACTTTGTCATACTTGATCAACTGTCTAAGATATGATAGGGAGTAGAAAGGCAGTTTCTGTCTTAATCTATTCATGCTAATATAATAAAATAGTGTGGTCTGTAAAAAAATAAAAGCTGGAATTTAATTTTCACCATTCTAGAGGTTGGAGGTTCCCCGTTACAATGCCAGGATAGTCAAGCAAGGGCCTTCAGCTGGGTTAGACTCTTTCAGGCCTCACATGGGAGAAGCAGCTAGGAATCTCAGTGGCTCCAACTCTGAGAGCTCCACCACAGAGCCTAAGCTCCCCTCAGAAATGCCCAAATACTCTCACACTGGGTGTTATGATTTCAATATTATGAATTCAGGGGGAGCACATTCAGAACATACAGTTTCCATCAATTTATAACAATCTAAAACCATTTTTAATTACTGAAAAACCGTAACAATTACTGGGGCAGGGGCGGTACCTAGGTCTGTTTGCAACTAGTACCAGCTCAATGGGGTGATGGGACAGAGAATAAGCTAAATCTTGTGTTCCAAGGCTCCCTGTTCACTCTGCATTCTTCCAAATCAAAGACCAGTTTAATAACTGCCTAACATCATTAGGCTTTAGTGCACTATTCTTCCTCTCCACTGGGCTTGTCCTTCTTTCAGGGTATGAAAATGTACAAATACATAAATTGATAGTACTTACTTTTATTCTACATTCTAAAAACAGTGAAAATAAAATGAGAGGGGAAAAAAGCGAAGCATCATTGGTGATCTTGGTTCCTGAGTAGACGCACAAAATCTACTGATGAGATTCAGTGTGTGGAATATGTCCTGGCCTAATTCGGGAAGCAACACTGACACAATAGACAAGGCGGTTCCCTACTTTTCATTAGTAGCCATCTTGAGTTTGAGATAAAAATGCACATGCATAGGGCCTCCCTGGTGGCACAAGGGGTTAAGTCTCAGTACTCCGAAGCTATCTGCAGCTACTGTGGCCTGAGTTCAATCCCTGGCCAGGGAGCTTCCCACATGGCACAGCAGACCTCTCCTGTCTCGTCCACTGCTCCCCTCAGCAGTGTATTTCAGTAGATCTGCCTGTTCTGCTCCCCACTCTGTATCTGGTGAATCCTCTCACCACCCCACACCTCTGGCCTACAGCCCAGCTCTTGTATGCATAAATAAATCTTTTTTTAAATGAACTGTACATGCACAGACAGAAGGGATGGACAGAAATCCATAAATCCTCTAGACTTTATGTTTTTCACACAGGGGTCTATTCATACACAACCCTTATGGATGAACTTCTAGTGGTCATTTATCAATTTTCATTGATTAGTAATCTTCTAACTTATATCACACTGCTCCACGAATATTTTAACTTGCAAGGGAGGATGAGTTAAGGTAATCATTAACATATATTCTGAAAAAATGTTATTCTGTACCTGTCCATTTCCCTAAATTGCAGTCATTTCATTATAATAATGCCATCTCCTAAGGATTAAGATGATATTCTTTATCCACTTTTACAGATAAAGAAATTGAGGCATAGAAAGATTAAGTAACTGACCCAGTGTCTCACAGGCCTGGTGAGGATTTTCAGCTTGCTGGTCTAAGTGCAGTATTTGCTCTCAGTGATTATGCCATTCTGCTTTTGTTCTTTCCTCAGTGAAGAAAATTTTGTTAGGGATCTTAAATAAAATTATCAAGGAATTGTGAAGTTTTCTAGTAAAAGGTAGGTTGGGCCCCGAAATTTCTCAGCAGCACTGGACAATATTTTCCATTCCCTACACCATAAGAGTCACTGTAAAACAGGGTCTACCAGGCTGGCTTTCTTCCTAGTTCTGCTTCTTCCTTTCACCTTCTCTAATTCTTCCCTAACAGTTGCTCCTTAGAAGTTGTAAGCCTCTGATTCTCTTTGCTTCTTCATTGGCACTTCTTCCTGGGTGAGCTCACCCAGGTTTATGACTTCATCCATCATTTATAAGCAATGACTCCCAAATATACGTCTCCAACTCATATACTGTTACTTACCTAAGTCATGTCTATCAATCTCCAAGATTAAAGGAGTCTCAAATCAATATGTCCAAACTGTTACGTATTATTTGTTTTCCCCAAGTGCCTTCACTGGTATTCTTCCTCTGCACTAATGGCAATGCAAGAAGCAACCCAGTATTCCAAGTATAAAATCCAGAATTATTCTCAGTTGTCCAGTTGCGCTCCTTCTCACTATCACATAGGCCACAGTTAGGGATTGAACTTTGTCACCCAAAAAGATATGTTGAAATTCTAATTTCCTATACCATAGAATGTGACCTTATTTTGCAATAATGTAGTTTGCAAATATAATTTGTTAAGGTGTTAGACTAGAGTAGACCTTAAATCAGTATGACTGCTGTACTTAGTGGAAAGAAGAAGAGACAGACAGGGAAAACGACGTGTGAAAATGGAAGCAAAGATTGGAGTTAGGTAGCTTTAAGAAGCAAAGGAGACAAACTCCAAAATCTTACACATGGAAATGATTTCCCTAGATCCTGCAGAGGGGTCAAAGACATGGTAACACCTTAATTTTGGACTTCCAGCCTCCAGAAATGTAAAGATAATAAATTTCAATTGCTTTAAGCACCAGTTTGTTCTACTTTGTAGCTGCAATCATAGAAATCTAAAACAGTCATTGTATCTTTTTTTTTAGATATTTATTTTTGCATGCAAGCTGGGGAACAGGCCAGAGGCGTGGGGTGGCGAGAGGGTTCACCAGAGACAGAGTGGGGAGCAGAACAGGCAGATCAGAAATACACTGCTGAGGGGAGCAGCGGGCGAGGCAGGAGAGGTCTGCCGCACCATGTGGGAATCTCCCCGGCTGGGCGCAGGGCAGCCGCAGCCCTGCCGCAGCCGCTGACAGCTCCACAGCGCTGCACTTAACCCGTTGCGCCACCACGGAGGCCCCAATCACAGTAACTGAACTCTTACTTTTTAATGTCTATTTTACTTTCTGCCTCCTCAAATCAAAGTTCCTTGGTTTTGTTTCATCTCACTCATTCCTGAAGTTTCCATTAATACTTTTCTCCCATTATTCTCAAGAAATATAGCCAGGTTGATTTTCCAAAAATACCAATCTGATTCTCCCATTATCCTGTTTAAAATATTTGCGAATTTGTCACTGCACATAAGATCAATTTCAAATTAATGTGGTTTCAAACAACCCATTCTCGAATACCATGCTCTGGAGTGTCGACAAACGCCGGCTTCAGACATCTTCTCTATGCTGCTAGGCTATAAACCCAGCTAATACTACACCTTTTTTTTTTTCAATTTCTGTGAACTTCCTAATCCTATTCAAGTCTTAAAACAACTAAATCCTGCAATTCTCTTTTCCAGGAGAAATTCCCCATCCCCTATCCACACCATTTCACCTACTCAGGACTCCTTTACAAGACTCAGCTGAACTTAATAACTTAGGAGTAAGAAGAGCCTAAGTCTTGGGCTTGAGAAGGAGCCCCATCACTACATCTAAATTTGAGTTTCCCTACTGTACTTGAAGCACAGGAGCCAAGGCTTTCTGCTAACCCCCATCAACTAGAAGGATCCGACAAAAATCTGTCAGGTATTTGATGATTTCTCTTTATCATATCCAAATACACTCTAGCCTCCTTCTTTATTGTTGCCAGAAATATCATCTCTCAATTTAATGTGAATTGTTTAAAAATAAATGTTAATTTGTGTGAGTTTTTATAAAAAGAGGAAAACCAAACAATGTTCTTGAAAAACCATTCTAGATCAAGATATAAAAAGAAGGTGTGGATAAGGCCTTCCTGATGGCACAATGGGTTAAGCCTCAGCCTATGAAGCTATCCAGAGCCACTGCAGCACGAATTCGATCCCCAGCCAGGGAGATTCCCACATGGCGCGGCAGACCTCTCCTGCCTCACCCGCTGCTCCCCTCAGCAGTGTACTTCAGTGGATCTGCCTGTTGTGCTCCCGGCTCTGTCTCCGGTGAACCCTCTCACCACTCCACACCTCTGGCCTTCAAACCCAGTTCTTATATGCATAAATGACTTTAAAAAAAAAAGAAGGTGTGTATTAAAATGCATGTAATTATGTATGTTTGTAAAATATAGCTTACTCTTGTCTAGAACAGAAGTCCTAAAAAGTCTTGCTTTTTTCTGTGATAATTTAAAATTAAAAACATGTTTCTTGGACTAATAACTATTTAATTTCAATAAAGTATCTATGCCAGCATTTACTGTGTTATTTCACATAATTTTAAGTCCAATCTGTGTTATTACATTTAGAATATACTTTAGACAAATAACTACATAGGGCCTCCCTGGTGGCGCAGCGGTTGAGCGCTGCGCTGTGGAGCTGTCGGCAGCGAGTTCGATGCCCAGCCGGGGAGAATCCCACATGGTGCGGCAGACCTCTCCTGTCTCGCCCGCTGCTCCCCTCAGCAGTGTATTTCTGATCTGCCTGTTCTGCTCCCCACTCTGTCTCTGGTGAATCCTCTCGCCGCCCCACGCCTCTGGCCTGTACCCCAGCTTGTATTTATAAATAAAAATAAATCTTTAAAAAAGAAAAATAACTACATAGAGTATTGTTCTGGATAATCTTTAGCGCCTTCTCATCAATGTTTAGGTAAAAGAGAAAAAATACTAAGTTATTAAATGCGTGAAATCTTTAAAATTGAGTCACTCCAAATTATCATTCTTTTGATAGGATTCCCTCAAAAATAATAATATTTCCAATATAATTTACAATAATGAGTATGAACACAGGCACAATGTCACTGGTATCTATTTTTTTTTAAATACTTGATTTTATTTTATGCATACAAGCTGGGGTATAGGCCAGAGGCGTGGGGCGGTGAGAGGATTCACCAGAGACAAAGTGGGGAGCAGAACAGGCAGATAAACTGAAACACACTGCTGAGGGGAACAGTGGGAGAGGCAGAGGAGGGGTCTGCCGCACCATGTGGGAATCTCCCCAGCCGGGTGTCGAACTCGTGTCACCCATGCCAACAGCTCCACAGCGCTGCGCTTTAACCTGCTGCACCACTGGGGAGGCCTCTCACTGGTATCTAATACTTGCTTTACATGATACAAGCCAGCTTTCACTGATATACTTTAAAGAAAAAAAATGTTAATAATGCTTCCAGCATATTTTAAAAAGATATTTGATGATGTTGAATTGCTGAGCATAGATAATTATTGTGACTTTACTCTGGATCAGTCATTTATGGAACAATGTTTAACACCCTAAGGGTTATTGAGCTTTGGAAAAATAAATGAATGCCTTTCAAAATGGGATCACCATATTTAGTACTAAACAATTAGGATAAGTTATTTAATCCCTTTTCATTATTGTAGCTTCACTTTTTTATCAGCACAAAATTCTATCAAGACTAGATTGATGATTCATCTAAATGAATAACACACTGATAGGACCATACCACTTTAGTAATGTTAAGTCCAGTCACAGATGGAATTTACAACTCATGATAAGAACTTTCCTGGCAATGAAGTCATCTGAATTCATTTCTACTTTGGAAGAAACTCCAAAGTTATGACTGCAACCTTTGATTCCAGAACTTGTCTCCCTTGTGACAAAGAAACCTTTGTCCTTTCGATAATGCCTATCACTATATCACAGTGCTAAATAAACAAAACAGAAATGGACAAAGATGTGAGTGTATGAATGATTTATGAAAAGTGGAAATGTGAAACTGCCTACTCATACTAAGGTAGAATTTTCCGAAATAAAATTTGTATAAAATGACCTCCACCAAGTGTGTAGTCATCACACACACACACACTCATGGCGATGTCAGAAAAGTAATACACCATTACCTGCTTTCGGCTGGTATTGAAATTATCACAGCTGGCTATTAAATGAAAAGCAGGTATTAATAAATAGGACCTGATGTCTAACATGACATTTTACAATGACAGTTGTTATATGTCTTATAGGAACTCTATTTTTGGACTGTATGAGATGTCAGTGGAAACTAGAATCAATTTTTTAAATGTACTTTAATTTGCAATCATGTATTAAAATCATATAATAAGAAAGCAATGCTATGCAAGGCCAGCAGACCCACATCTTAAATATACTCTAACAAGAAGTTCTCGGAAAAAAAATTCTAAAATAGAAGGACTTTTAAAGCATTTTCTTACCATGTAACTAAACCAAATTCTATTTTAAATGTCTAATGAGGACAAATATTTTAAATTGCAGGTCACAAAGCTCATAGCAAGTGAGGCAAAGAAAGACAAATTGTCAGGACACAGTCTACAATATTACTTTTATGGGCCATGCTAAAATATTCCTATAGAAACTTGTCTCCTCAGCATTCCCTTCTCTGCTTCACTGGAGGCAGAGGTTAATCCTCGTCTTTGGGGAGTTCTCAATTCCCTCATATCATTTGTATCCTTATCCCAGAAGCCACCTTAATAAATACATGATGGTAAACTTGGTAAGTCAGAGAGGTCTGCACAGCCCCAAGCCA
This sequence comes from Scalopus aquaticus, assembly GCA_004024925.1. Taxonomy (NCBI): domain Eukaryota; kingdom Metazoa; phylum Chordata; class Mammalia; order Eulipotyphla; family Talpidae; genus Scalopus; species Scalopus aquaticus. Next base: position 80,162 of record PVIJ01003901.1, on the reverse strand, counting down.
ACATTCTTCCTTTAAAATCCCCCTGCAGGGCCTCCCTGGTGGCACAGCTGTTGAGCTCTGTGCTGTGGAGCTGTCAGCAGCTGAGATGCGAGACGACGCCCACCCCGGGGAGAATCCCACATGGTGCGGCAGACCTCTCCTGCCTCGCCCGCTGCTCCCCTCAGCAGTGTATTTCTGATCTGCCTGTTCTGCTCCCCACTCTGTCTCTGGTGAACCCTCTCGCCGCCCCACACCTCTGGTCTGTACCCCAGCTTGTATGCATAAATAAATAAATCTTTAAAAAAATTAAAAATAAAAAAATAAAATCCCTATGCACTATCTCCATAGTTAAAAATATGTTATGATATAAATCATTTTAATAGGTGGGGAAAAAGCATGCAAGGAACAACTGCTCTGATACATGTGGTGCAAAAATAATAATTGCAAGTAAAACCTAAGACCTTTCTACCCTCTTGACTTTGGCCCTCACAGTCCTGAATTTGCCTCCAGTAGACTGGCCACTTGATGGATACTACCCAAGTACTCCTGAGACACTCAAAATATGATTTTCCACCCACCCCTTGTACCACATTCCCACCCCATACTCAATTCTAGCTACTAAGGGAAAATCTGATAAGCCCGTATATTCTGACATCTGCTCACATTAGTGATTCAATTAGACCAAATGTATTTGGCAAAACTTCAAAGACTGAGGAGAAACGGTGCCTGATGTATTTTGAGGTTGAGAGCACTCCCAGCATACGCTGGACATCTAGGCTATTTACTCAAAAGACCTGCCTCAGCGGAACACAAATGTCCAAAGAGTGTTCTGGACAATGAGGCTACATGTAGAGCAGGAGATGCAATTCAGAAAACAGTGATAGTGTGATATTTATGTTATGGTTGCAAAAATCGTTATTTAATATGTGATGATGAAGACTGATTACAGTGACCTCACCTGTTCCTAAAACTGAGGATCCTATTTAGAATGCAGGTATTACAATATGTTACAGTCAAAAGCAATAACACATACTGTCTTAACAGTTACACATACAAGTAGTAAAGGATGAATGAAAAGAACCTATCCTGAGGAGGGGAAAAGAAAAGCAGCAGCAGTTCTGGGACGATTTCCACACCAGAGCATTCAGATAACAAAATCCATGATGGATTTCTATGTTATAATTTTCAGATCCAAGGTTTGTTTGTATTTAGGGGTCCTTAGGTCACTTTTGAAGTCTTCATCATTGATTATTTAAGTCATCTGCCATTATCCACAAAGACACAGGACCCTGAAAGAAAAGGCATCTAACTTGCCAGTTTCCAGGACACTCAATCTGAGGTCCCAATCTGACAAATCAAAAAGTAAGCAAATTATATACCGACTTTCCTAGAATTCCAGTCCCACTGGTCTCTGCTCCTCTATGCCTTTCCATCTTCCTCGAGAGTGATCTTCGCCACCTCACCTATCTCTACAGGGCTATCTCTATAGCTCTATAATTCTACTCCATTTACTCCCCTGCTTTTAACTGGAATGACTTCACAAATTCCCAATTTTAGAATAGTGCCTAAGAAATAATAGAAATCAATAAGTACTTATTCAATGGAAGAAAAGTCAATTACCAGCGATAGAGGGGTAGGAATGGAAGAACTAAGTAATTACCCACATAAATATCCAAATAACAAGATAGATGATCATTGGGTCTGTACTAATTTATAATGCCTTTCCTACATTTGGCAAAGGCCAGATCTATTTTTCACCTTCTTAGTCTTTATAAAATAGTCTTTAGATAATAAAATATCCAGAGATCAAATATTCCTGCCATGGCAAAATTCTTGTTATTACTGGCAATGCCTATTCTGTTACAACTTAAATGTTTATATATGAGTTCTAGTTTTTCCCAGATCTAACTGGGTTGTGAGTACCAATAGGATTACATTAATGCTGAAAATAAAAGAAAATGGATTACACATAGGCCAATTCCTAAATATTACTCACAGTGCAAAGTTATAGAGACTAGAAATATGTAATCTCATCTTGAAGGCTCGAAAGGAAAATGTAGACAGAGGAAGAATTCTAAGCAAGGAATGATGACATGGTCATTACGCTTTTAACAAACATCAATCTGAGAGCAAAGATTAACATTTTGCAAAGTCCCGAAGAAAAGACATTCTACAAAGGTCATGTATTAAAACAAGAATGATGGAGTGAATGGAAGAACATAAGCCATAGATCAATTTAAGAGGGAAAGTCAGACTCCAGACTAAGAGAATACGGAAAAAGGAGAAAACAAAAACAGTCTGTTAATTCTGAGTAATGATGAGAGATACTATAAGCTATAAAACAGAGATGCAAGGAAAATGGTGGTTAGTTGTTTGTTTATATTTGGATCCGCATAAATGTTTTTAATAATAATACTCTGAACTGAAAAGGTAGGTGAGACGCAAGTCAGGGCTCAACCTGTAGATCTGGTGCTATCAGCAGTAAGTGGGAAGAATAGATGTGGTGTCACAAATGAAAGATATGAAAAGGCAAGGCCTCCATCGTGGCATAAGGGGTTAAGTCTCAGCACCATGAAGCTATCAGCAGCCACTGCAGCATGAGTTCGATCCCCGGCCAGGGAGCTTCCCACATGGCGCAGCAGACCTCTCCTGCTTCACCAGCTGCTCCCCTCTGCAGTGTATTTCAGTCAATCCACCTGTTCTGCTCCCCACTCTGTCTTGGTGAATCCTCTCACGCCCCAACACCTCTGGCCTACACCCCAGTTCTTTTATGTATAAATAAATAAATCTTAAAAAAAAAAAAGATACGAAAAGGCAGAGGGGAGGTTCATGACAAATTCTGCGGTGAAAGAGAAGAGAGTAGAAAATAAGAAAGTCGTCCTCCCTGGTGGCACAGTGGTTGGGTGCTACGCTGTGGAGCTGTGGGCAGCAGCTATGTGAGTTCAATGCCTGACCAGGGAGATTCCCACATGGTACAGCAGACCTCTCCTGCCTCGCCTGCTGCTCCCCTCAGCAGTGTATTTCCGTCGATCTGCCTGTTCTGAGCCCCACTCTGTCTCTGGTGAACCCTCTCGATGCCCTATGCCTCTGGCCTGTACCCTAGCTTGTATGCATAAATAAATAAATCTTAAAAAAAAAGAAAGAAAATAAGAAAGTCACAATCTTAAACATATCTGATAAGAAAGTAAAATAAATGAAAGTGGAAATATATGTTAATAGGAGAGGGTACAGTAAATAAACTAGCATTTTTTAAATAAATGAACCATTATTTCATGTCTCAGATATTTCACATATTTTTAAGGGAGAATATATGCATTTTATTTCTGACAGTCTAATTTATCAATTATTCATTTAAATTGTGGCACTTTTATGCTGTGTATCTCAGTGCAAAATATTGATGACAATATTTTTTTTATTTTTGCCACTTCCTCAAAATAAAATGGCTTTTTTGCTATTTGAAAATGTTTATTAAGATCACAGAAGTCAAATATTAGACTATTTCTTTTGCACTTCTGCCTCATTTCATTAACACTGTGTTTACCCTGCGTCTGCTGTAGAGTGTCCTCACAGCAGGCCCCCACGAAGGAAGAGCCGAGCAGCATCTTCTCAGGTGGCTCCACACTGAAACTATGTGGGTAATATTTGCAAAATTCTAAATGATTTGGTCAGAGTAGAGAGGCAGCTGAATAACCACTGGGCAGGTTTATCTCTTAATTTCTGAGATTCCATCTCACTCCTTATCTCAAAATTACCCAAAGAAGGTCTAGTCTATAGGTAAAGAAATTGGTCCCGAGAAACAAAGCAGTCAGGTAAGAATCTGACAGCACCCCTGTCCCACATGGTTCTTCCTGAATCACCAGGTGGCTGAATCCACTCTCTGTGTTAGCTAACTGGCTTCATCTTTGGTATATCTCTATGAGGGGGGAGAGGGGGGCGTAGCTCTCTAAGTTGAAGTCAAGTTTCCATCAGAGGAGGTGCCTTCCCTCCCAGAGGGAGCTGGAAATGTGGGCACTATCTCCCTTGATTTCTGCATTTCAAAGAGGACTCTCAAGATGTTTTTCCTTTAAAGAGATGGTAGCCATACACTTGAGAAAGATATTTCTGTTCAGACAGCTGGAAAAATTAAAAAAATCAATCCTCCAAAGGGCTAGGGATACATTTTAAAAAGATGCCAAAATACTTGTAAGTTTTCTGAGGTGAAGGAGAAAAGGAGATGCCCAGGCCCATTTTTAATGGATGATTAAGCCTCACATTTTCAATTTTTACTTCCCTTATAAGATATATCTAGATGCACACAGCTCCATTAGAATCAAATATGTCAGGGGCGCCCCTGGTGGCGCAGCAGTTAAGCGCTACGCTGTGGAGCTGTCGGCAGCAGCGACGCGAGTTCGACGCCCAGCCGGGGAGATTGGCACATGGTGCGGCAGACCTCTCCTGCCTCGCCCGCTGCTCCCCTCAGCAGTGTGTTTCTGTCAATCTGCATGGTCTGCTCCCCACTCTGTCTCTGGTAAACCCTCTCGCCGCCCCAAGCCTCTGGCTGTACCCCAGCTTGTATGCATAAATAAATAAATCTTAAAAAAAATTAAAATTAAAAAAAAAGAATCAAACATGTCAGGTATGGGGTGTGACTGGGGTGGTGATGACACTTGGTACAGCTTGTGGCATCTCGGGTATATCTGGGGGGATACTGTGACAGGGATGGGGTGTGGTCACGTCAAATGTGACAGGTGTGGTGTCACCTCTGGCAGGTTGAGGGGATAGTTGGTCAAAGGCAGTTCTGTGGGAGGGGGAGTCATCAGCAGCCAATGCCAGTCACTGATTTGCATTTCACAAAGAATGGGGAGGAGCAGCTAAGGCCACCTGTTGGAGGGGGTGGGCAGCAAGCGCCTGGAGAACAGGGCGTGTTTTGTGAACAGGAGATGTTTTCTCAGCCTGTGAACATCTGACCAATAGCCACAATAATGACAGTGATGACTGGGTGACAGCTGAGTACGGGGCCCTGACTGGAGAGGACACTGAGGAAAGGAACATACCCTGCACCTGGCAGCTCCAGTCATGCTGCACACCTATGGCCAGGTGTGGGCCATGCAGCAGCGCTGGTCCAGGGACACAGGACACAAAGTGAACAATAGCCCGAGAATTTAATCAGTGGATTATAGGAGGCTTCCCTTCCCCCATACAACACCTTACCATTGCCTAACTAAAGGCTTATTTCACCCAGTCGCAGGTGCACCTTTCAACAAAAAAATTACAAGGCAAACTAAAAGGCAAAATACCTAGTCTCAACAGATTAAGAAACATTAGATCCAGTATGGCAGGAAATTTGCAACTCCAGACCAGGATTTTTCTTTTTTTAGCTACAGTTATTATGCCAAGAGCTAAAATGGAAAAAGGAGAAAACATGAAGAGCAGATTAATAATGGAAGCAGAGAGATGGAAATAGGAATCATTTAGGGGTTAGAGGTCAAAAACACTGGTGCAAGTGTGAGCCAGAGTCTGCACAATGGAAGGAGGAGAGAGTAGTGTCAATGAGAGAGCAGAAAGATGGAGGGGGAGGGGGGGAAGGTAGAACAACATTAGGACAACAGGAAGTGGAAGGGGCCTTTGCAGAAAAGTGAGTTTACTTTCCTTTTGCCCACTAGTTTTGGACGAAAAAAGTCTTATAGTGAAATAAATTTTCATGCAGAAATTCTCTTGCAGACCTGAGCATACCATTAAGAATGCTGCTAATTGGGCTTGCCCACATTCCTGGTGCCTCCCAAATGAACAATTTTATTCAAATCAAAAGTTCCCCAGTGTCCGCTAAGGACTCAATTCACTCCTGATGAAGTTAAACGATTTAGATAGATACAAGAATTCAAGTTTAATAAGTGTACATATGAGAAGAGTTTTCCCGACAGTGGACAGGATCTCAATTTTTTTTTTTTAAAGATTTTATTTTATTTATACATACAAGCTGGGGTACAGGCCAGAGGCACGGGGCGGCGAGAGGGTTCACCAGAGACAGAGTGGGGAGCAGAACAGGCAGATCAGAAGTACACTGCTGAGGGGAGCAGCGGGTGAGGCAGGAGAGGTCTGCCACGCCATGTGGGATTCTCCCTGGCTGGGCATCGAACTCGCGTCGCCGCTGCCGACAGCTCCACAGCGCAGCGCTTAACCGCTGCGCCACCGGGGAGGCCCAGGATCTCAATTTTGATGACCCATGAGAGCTGCTGACAGTAAGTTGGAATGTGGTGACTGAACACCTCGGTTCAGCTGACTCAGAGCAATGGAGACTACATTTTTCCCAGCGAGACACTTGGCAGCTGTGTGTCCTCATGAAACACACTCAGGATCTCTGAGCTCTGGAATCTGTCTTTGAGAAATAGAAATAAATTATTCTTATGCAGTCAGGCTGGGGTTGTTGAACTTTTAAGTATATTGCCCTATGAAAATATGAATGGGGACTGTTATAGGTCCCCCAAGACCTCAGAACTTGACCAGAGATGAAGATGGGGGTCTTCAAAGCAGTAAAGTGAGGTCAGTGGGGTGACTGCTAATCAGGTATGACTAGTATTCTTATAAGTAGAGGAAATTAGGTCACAGACATATAGACCCATAAAGACCCAGGGAGAGGATGTTAGAGGAAGAGTAAGGAGCAGATGCCACACTGTTACAGGCACACCTCTGAGAGTGGAGGTGGCCTCTTCCTTACTGCCACCTACATGTAGCTGCCTGGGACCCAGGGGGCCGTGAATCAGAACTCCTGAGCAGGAGAGCCACTGGGAACTGGAGTTAGAAGCCAGCAGCCAGGTGAAGCTATATAACATGAAGACAGGTGGGTTCTGGGGCTTTTGGTGGAAGGAGACACATGGGGGAAAGACTACTCGTTTGGTCCTTAGTAGAGAAAATGGCAGCTGTAAGTAACCCTAACTTCATGGTGGACTATTTGGTACATTTTAAATTCCACAATTCTTCTGTCCCAGCGTTGCAGGTCCTGTCTGAACTCTTTCCTGTGGCTCGCCACCAGAAGGTACTTTAAACTTGTGGCAAGTTTGGGGGCCTCACTGGCCTTGCTTCAGGCCCGCTCTGTTTGATTAGGCATTTTTCCACAAGGGGTTGGGCAATTGGGGGAAGTTTTATGAGAAAGCATTAGGTACACTACTTCTATTAAAGGTGTTTCATACTAAGAGTCTGCTTCCTTTGCCTTTGTGTACACAGATGGTCTGATCTCTTCAGAGCACCCCTTAAGAGTTTGGAGTCCCTGGGGACTCAGTTATATGACCTTTCTCTACTGTGGACGCTTCTGTTTAATAAGGTTGGTGTTTTCAGCAAAGGATTTGCCACATTCACTGCACTCCTATGATCTTTCTCCAGTGTCAACCCTCTGCTGGTGGTGGAATACACAGCACCGGCAAAACGAGTTGCCAAATTATGGGCCTCCCCGGTGGCGCAGCGGTTGGGTGCTGCACTGTGGAGCTGTCGGCAGCAGTGACGTGAGTTCGACACCCGGCCAGGGAGATTCCCACATCGCACCGTAGACCTCTCCGGCCTCGCCCGCTGCTCCCCTCAGCAGTGTGTTTCCGTCGATCTACCTGTTCTGCTCCCCACTTTGTCTCCCCACTTTGTTTTTTTTGGAGATGGTGAACCCTCTCACCATCCCATGCCTCTGGCCTGTACCCCAGCTTGTATGCATAAATAAAGAAATCTTTAAAAAAAAATGAGTTGCCAAATTTGCTGCATTCACATGGTATTTCCTGTGGGAACTCCCTGGTGTATGATGAGGAAGGAATTCAATTCCCTCCATTCCCCACAGTTATATGACCCTTCCTCATTATGAAGTCTCCAATGTTCAGTGACAAAGCCACGGCATAAGTCACTTCCCATACACCCCACACTGAAAATTTTTACCTCTTTCATTTGCAGTGTGGTGGTTACCCTATAGGATTTCAAACATTCCCCAGCCTTGCAAGGCCCATTTCCACTGTGTACAGTCCAGTGTCTAATGAGCCACAAGATTTTGTCAAATGATTTTCGACATTTCCTGGATCTAAAACATCTTTCTCCAGCGAGGACTGTGGAGCTGAGCAAGTTTGTGTTTGTAACTGATGGCTTTTGTGAATTCGCCCCAGTTGTAATGAGTTATTCCCCTCTAAATGGCTACCACACACTCGGTTCTACTGTTTGACTTCTCACTGGTATAAATGAACTGTTGCTGGAGAAATAAAGAGATTTTCAATGGATCACTTCATGAAGGAGACCCAATTCCAACCAGGTAAGATTCACAGCCACATCTTTAAAGATGACACTGTCCAGGTATGATGGTGACAGATGGAACCACAAATAGCCCCATCGCAAGAAGCCCCAATCCACCTACACACACACACACCTGCCCTATGCCCATACTCCTCCCGAGCTTCCCAAAGCAGAGGCGAAACCAGATTCTGGTACCAATGGTGCAACTGCCTCCTCATGCAGCCATTGATCATCGGAAAGTCAGCAGCAAGAATCAAATGGCCTGTGCGATTACCATAAAAGGAAATAGCTCCTCTACAATTTCTCTCCCTGGCCATGCCATGTGATTCTCAATGAAGTTTCCTAGGGTCATCAGATACGATTCCTGTTTAACTCCATGTCACTTGTTAGAACGCACATCCCACGGGCCTCCCTGGTGGCACAGGGGTTAGGTCTTAGCACTATGAAGCTATCACCAGCCACTACAGCATGAGTTCAATTCCCGGATAAAGCGATAACCCACATCGCACAACATGCGATGTCTGTCTCACCTGCTGCTGCTCTCAGCAGTATATTTCAGTAGATCTGCCTGTTCTGTTCTCTGCACCTCTGGCCTACACCCCAGTTCTTGTATGCATAAATAAATCAATCTTTAAAAAACAGAATGTACATCCCCCCTATTTCCAGATTCCACAGTCGCAGGCCCATATTCCACCCCATAAGCCTCTCATCACCTTCCCCATGTTACTTGCATATTATGACCTCCTCATCATACACTGGGGAGTGTACGAATTCCACCCAGAGTGGCCAAAGAAGATACCGGACAACAGCCAAATGCAATCAACAGCTATTTATTCATCCCATATACTCACAGCCCAGGACAGAATGAGACCACATGACAAACACTAAGTTTGCTTTTCAGAAAGAGTGAATAACCAGGATCTGTCAAATGCAATCTTTGTAGGATCAAGAATGTTGAGTTCCTAATTAACTCTGTGCATGGGTAGGAAATTGAAACGCATCACAAAGGTATAAGTAGGAACTGCACCTGCTCCCCTTAATAAAAAGGATTGTGAAACTGAGAGACATCACCTGTGAGAGCAGAGTACAGAGGGAAACTTACCCCAGAACCTCTGCAAGCATCCTGGATTTAGCAGGTTCTATGAAGGCCTCAATGCAAGGGTCTCTCCTTGCCTCAGCCTGAGTGGCACAGACCCACATGTGGATCTCAGAGCCCTGCTGTCCTACCTAGACTATTTTCCCTGCAGTGCTGTGCCCTCAGCAATGACGACCTTCCTCTGGCCATTCCACATGCGTTCAAGTTCAGCCCCACTGTTCACCCACCCTATCCCACGTGATCCTCACAGATAACTGAACTTGTCCCTGAGCGTACATACCTGGCTGAGTGAAACACCCCATGAGGCAACAAAATACTCATAAAAATCTTGGTAAGCCTAGACAGTGGTGGTCTGAGCATACCCTGCCTAAGTGACTCCTGTGCCTCTGTGTCCATCTGTTATATGTATTGACATTCTAATGACAGTGACTGATAGAACGGTGAGAGCAATTGAGATAGAACCACTTACACTGTCATTGAAAAAGCAACCACAAAAAACAGTCCTGCAAAAGGCAAGGAGATGAAAAACTGGCTGGCAGAATTGCCCCTCCTAAATCAAATCTAACAGGTGGCAATAAAGATAAAGGCACCCAATTGGAGGCAATTTGAGATAACTATGGACTCCATGCCCGCAGTCCGGAAACCTTCGTGGTTTGGCAAGAGCCACCAAGAACTCTCAGCCTGAGAAATGGCGATGCCCCTCCCTGCATATGGATGGGTTCCAGGAGCTGTGCAGATCAGGCCCCTTCTACCTATGTGCCAGTCTCCTGAACTTTGCCAAGAGGTCCTTACCTTCCCCCTTTTGCTGTCAACTAAATTGAATTATATTATTATCAGATGGGTTTCCTCTCCACGCCCCCCCCCCCAATAAATTCATACTGGGGTTAAACACATTAGGCTTGAGTCTTAATTGAAATTGTCTTACTTTGTGGAAGTTAGCCCTCCAGAGTTCCTGAACCTGATAAAACAATCACTTAGCTGTTCTTCCCTTATATATAAGCCTGTGTCACCTACCTGACCCCCATATTCACAGCCACCCACCTCCCTTTCCTGCTTAGCAAGCCAAAACTAACACCCAGACACCCCGGCAAAGGGCTACCACCCTCCCCTTTGCACCCTTATGAAGTTATAAATAGCTTAAATAACTTGACCACCTCCTGAATTGCACCGCTCCTCAGGGCAAACCGCAGTTCATCGACCTGGGGTGGCACAGGAGACACAAGCTCTGGCCTTATGCAACTGCATCCCTCCCCAGATTTCTCAATCTATATGCAGCTGTTCATTGGACCCTCCACTCAGAGGGCTCTGAAACACATCAGCCCCTTCACGTGTTCAAAACAAAGCTCCTGCTAGTCCAGGTAAGTGTCACACCCATCACCAAGTTGCTCAAGTGAGTTGATGCAGCTTCCATTCCCATAGCTGCTGAGACCAAAAACTCTGGGTTCGCCACTTATTTCATTCCCTAAGCATCCACTTTAGGAAAGTCCGGTAGCCTCCTAGAAAACACGCAACCAAACCTGCTAAGCTCTCTCTGGTTCATCACTGTCCACCCTGCTACTCCTTGCTCCTCTTCGAAGTGGGCTTGCCATTCCGCCCCCGATGGAGCCTATTAAGAGCTTGATACTCTCACCTTCTTCCTTGGATCTGTTTTTTCTCTAAGGACATGTACCTCCTTGTACCACTTCTGGGTTAACTTTCCACACCTGTTCAGAAAGGCTGCCTAAATGGGACATTTCTCTATATTGTTTTTGTTTCCTTGTTTTTTCACATTTCATCAACATGTCTGTCTCACTTTCTGTGGTAAGCACAACACTATGCCCACAGGACTTTTTCTAGCTCACTGCAAATTTTTGTGTTGTGACTGTGAGGATTTTTATGCCTTAAAAAAAAAAAAAAAAATCAAGGTCCTGTTATTTATCTGATTATGTGCTAAAACTAAATATATAAGCATGGGATTGCAAGTACAATTTCTTAAATTCAGGTAGTGGATCTCTGCTTAAAAAAAAAAAGAGACAGAGAAGATTTTATTAAAAAGCATTTGCCTGGGCCTCCCCGGTGGCATAGTGGTTGAGCGCTGCGCTGTGGAGCTGTCATCAGCTCGCAATGCGGGTTCGAGGCCCGGCTGGGGAGAATCCCACATGGCGGGGCAGACCTCTCCTGCCTCACCCGCTGCTCCCCTCAGCAGTGTATTTCTGATCTGCGTATTCTGCTCCCCACTCCGTCTCTGGTGAACCCTCTCGCCGCCCCATGCCTCTGGCCTGTACCCCAGCTTGTATAAATAAATCAATCTTTAAAAAAAAAATGCCTGTATTTCCTCACATTACTCTTTTCTCCTAATTGATGATGAGAGGTGATTGTTTTTATTTTCTTTATATCCTGCTGGTGCAGGAGTTGGACACCTCCATACTGTTAAAACACAAAATTCACCTGAATTAGAGGTCTAACTGGCTTTATTAAACACCTATGAATCAAGCTGCAGATGACCTCACTAGTGCCAACAGGTAACTCCAGACTGACTGGTTTGCAATCCCACTGCTGGGGAGGCTGAAACTGTAGTTAGCCTAAGTATTAAAATGTTTGCCGGGGTCCAACATGTTGGACTCCATTTGCCTCCTGTCTTTTCCTTTTTTTTTTTTTTTTTTCCCTCAAGCAATATAAACCTTGTGATGGACTTCGGACCCTGGCCTTGAGGTTTCTCCAGGATCCCCAGACTCAAGACCTGGACAAACTGCTGGCACGAAGACTCCCAGGAAATCACAACCCAGAAAACACGCCGGTGAGCTGGGGGTCAGTCCGGGCTTGGAACACCTTCTACTCACCAGTGCGGCTCCCAAGTGCTCCTGCAGTCACGCAAGCAGAGGTGGGGCCTGGAGGCGCCGTGCAGCCGGGTGGGCTGTTGCCCTGCCCCGTACCCTTCAGCCTTACAGCCAGTGCCCTCGGGCTGGGCGTCCAGCCTGGGGCTCGCAGCTGGAACAAAGCGCCAGCCTGCCAGTGTCTGGAAGTTCTCACCCCTCCCTCCCATCTGCTCTTCCTTTCATCTGTCCTGGCCACAGTTTCAAAACGCTGCTGGAGCTGGGTCTTCTTGGTTCCAGACCCTCCACGAGTCGCCACAATAAAGCCCTCAGTTCCGGGCTTAACTCGCTTCCCTTTCCTTGTTCCCTGCAGGTGGACAGCAGACCAGGCTCCCAAGCCCCCAGGCTCAGGTCCACCTCCACCTTTCACCTGAGGGGCCTCTCCCGCTGGATTCAGAAACTGGGGCATCGAGAGAGCTCCGCAGTGCGGTGAGGCCCGGGGCAGGGGCGTCTCCCTAAACAGGGGCCTCCAGCAAGGCCGCAGGGCCCGCAGCAACTCACAGACCAGGATTGTGGGGGCAGGAGAGTCCGGGAAGGAGCCCCTGAGAGCCCCCGAGTCTCAGAACTGTTCGCTGCCGCAGATACGGGGTCCCTTCTTGACTCAGTTGGTCCGGACACCTCCGTTTCCACGCACGGCGGCTCAGGCGTCTCCACGCGGTTGGCCCCACCAAAACGACCGCCACGCGGAGAGCGTTCATTGGTTGCCGACTGCGCGGCAATTCTGCGCTGACTTCTGGGTAATGTAGTATCTGCAGAACCCCAGGTTTGGCTAATACCAGGCCTGACCACCACGAGAAAAGACCAAGCTGCAAGACATTTGCGCAGGGCCTGTACTAGCCCAAGAGCAAAAGAGGCTTTCTTTGCTCCTTCCTAAACGGGCCTACGCTCAGATTTCTGGGGAATACTGGTTGCAATTAGCCAATCAAGTGTTGGAGACGTTGAAGTTTCGAAATTCTAGAAGCTTAGCATGGTCGCAGGAGCTAGGCTTATTTCCGGATGATCTAATGCATGCTCACACACCTCCAAAGGCATATGTTGCGCCACAGAATCATTTTGACACAAAATGCATCTACTGGAAGCTGGAACCTATTAACGTAATAGACTAAATAGGAATAAAAAGTCGCAGCAGCATGGCTGGACTTGCAAGGGATTATGTTCAGGGAAATAAGCCAGAAAGAAAAAGAAAAATATCGGATGGTTTCACTTATAGGAGGAATGTAGGGGAACCAAATAAGGGGTCGGGGGGGGAATAAAATAATAAATAACTACAATAAATTGAAAAACAAAATCAGCAGGTAACTGTTAACCAGACACACTGCAGGGGAGGTGAGGGACAAGGATCAAAACAGGGGAGGGAAGAACTCAAGGGACTATGGTGATGGTGCACCGGGGAATTGGTGGTGGGGATTCTAGGGGGACTGCACCTGAAAGGAGAAACCACGCATTGTACGAAAAGGAAGAATGAAGTAAAATGTATATGAAATTAAATTAAAATTAAAAAAACTTGAGAAGAATAAATTATTATTTGACTCATTTTGTAGAGGAAGAATTTTGCTGCAACTGTCATTGGAAAATAGCCTCCATGCTAAATAATTTATTTCACTTTTCCTATGAGAACTATTAGACAACAATTCTTCATGCTTTAGCTGTTGAAATCTGATCATGCAAAAGTAAGTAAGCACATAGTCTATCATAACTAAGAAATTAGTGAATACAATAAAATTGTTTTAGAGCTCTTATGAGAACGTACATTTTATGGATTTTTGCCAAATATCCTATTTTTTTTCTGCATGCTTATGTGTTTCATGTTGATTAATCTAATTTACTGTGTTGGATGATCAGGACAACTGTAAGAAACGCTGCTAAGGGCAAGTTTAGGACATCCGCATAATTAAGCAGAATTAAGATACATGCAGTTCCCACCTAGAAATAACAAAGCAGCAATATAATCAGCAAAGCATTTACTGGAGAATAGAAGACATAATTCTGCACCATGGTCAAGGAGCCATCTTGAAATCTGTGCCAACAGGGTGTGGGCAGAATGGGAGGTTGTAAAGGATCCAGCAGGGAGATAATCTGAAGTAGACGAGCTCTTGGTTTATTTCTTACGTTCATTTGACTCTTTGGGGTTTTTTGTTTCTTTGCTTGTTTTACATATTTATTTGTTTTTGCATAGAAGAACTGGGGTGTAGGCCAGAGGTGAGAATTATAGTGAGAGGATTCACTAGAGACAGAGTGGGGAGCAGAACAGGTGGATTAATTGAAATACACTGCTGAGGGGAGCAGCAGGGGAGACAGGAGAAATCTATTGTGCCATATGTGGGTTAGCTCCCCAGCTGGGGCTCGAACTCAGACAATAGTGGTGATAGAACTGAGACTTAATGAAACTTAACCCTAAGGGAGGCCCTTGACTTCTTTGCGGGATGAAAGTGTTCATATCCAAAGCTGCAGTGCAGCTTCTGTCACAATCAGCAGGCGGTCTCTATTTGTTGTTTTGGGTTTTTTTTCCACTTTTTTTTTGTAGCCATGCAATGGCTACATCAGGCTGTCTAATTCTTTTGTTTTTTAAAGATTTATTTATTTATACATACAAGCGGGGGTACAGGCCAGAGGCGTGGGGTGGCGAGAGGGTTCACCAGAGACAGAGTGGGGAGCAGAACAGGCAGATGGACAGAAATACACTGCTGAGGGGCGCAGCGGGCGAGGCAGGAGAGGTCTGCCACACTATGTGGGATTCTCCCCGGCTGAACTCGCATCACGCGCTGCCAACAACTCCACAGCGCAACGTTCAACTGCTGTGCCACCAGGGAGGCCCAGGTTGTCTAATTCTGACCTAGATGCCTCAACGTAACAGCTCACAACAAGATGGAACCATCTTGACTCCAAGCAGGTTCCAAACAGAGAACAATGTTTTCTTGGCTTTTTTAAGTATCAAATATATGCAGTTTGCATATATAAGAAAATGTTCAGACATTATTGTGTTGCTTTCAAGATTTTCAATTTCTCTCATTAGATGAAGTACAGTTTCTAGTAAAGGCATGTGTGGAGGAAAGGGGGACAGCTTCCCTTGGCCTCCTGATTCCAGGTTTCAAATAATCAAATCAAAATCAGACAGATAGACAAGAGAAAACAAAAAGAAGCTTAATAATAACATGTATGTCTCATGTATAGATGGGAAAGAACCAGTAAGACTGAGTAACTCACCAAAATGGGTAAAGTCACCTCTTTTTCATTAGCCACAGCTAAGGAAGTGATTATGCTCAGTGAAATAAGTCACTTACATCATTTATAGGAGGAAATAGGGAAACTGAACAAATGGTCACAAAAATAAAAGACAAAACCTGTAAGCAACTATAGATCTGAGGCATACAGCAGGGTGGGGGAAGGGTCAAAGTAGGGGAGGGAAGAGCACAAGTGACTATGGTGAAGGTTCATGTGTGCTGTGGTGGTGGGAGATTTACAGGGACTACACCTGAAGAGAGAAATCAAATACTCTACAAAAATGAACAATGACAAAGGAAAATTAAAAAGTTAATAATAAAATAAATTAGCTAGAGGGCCTCCCTGGTGGCACAGGGGTCTAAATCTCAGCACTATAAAGCTATCCAGAGCCACTGCAGCACGAGTTCCATCCCCAGCCAGGGAGCTTCCCACATGGCGCGGCAGACCTCTCCTGTCTCTTCCGCTGCTCCCCTCAGCAGTGTATTTCTGATCTGCCTGTTCTGCTCCCCACTCTGTCTCTGGTGAATCCTCTCACCCCCAAAACCTCTGGCCTATACCCCAGCTCTTTAATGCATAAATAAAATATATCTTTAAAAAAATAATTAGTTAAAAAAAAGGATATTGGAGGGCCTCTCTGGTGGTGCAGTGGTTAAGCGCTGTGCTGTGGAGCTGTCGGCAGGGTCGACATAAGTTCGATTCCCAGCCGGGGAGATTCCCACATGGCAAGGCAGACCTCTCCTGCCTCACCCGCTGCTTCCCTCAGCAGTGTATTTCCTTGGATCTGCCAGTTCTGCTCCCCACTCTGTCTCTGGTGAACCCTCTCACTGCCCCACGCCTCTGGCCTGTACCCCAGCTTGTATGCATAAATAAATAAATCTTAAAAAAAAAAAAAGGATACTGGAGATAGGGAAAGGGAAAGGGAAAGGTATGACTTTTACACAAATTTCTGATGCTGCCGTCTCAATAAATGAAAGTAAAGAGATTTAATCTTCCCAGTAAGAGCTAAAGAGATTAGGCCTTTCAGCAACTGTGGCGGGAGATACCCTCAGAGAGATTTTCCATTAGAAGCACAAAGTGTCTTACGAAAGGGCAGCCTTCACCCAGTTTTCAGAGCCCCTCCTATGAAATCATCCTTATTCCAAGAGACCTATTTTGGGGGCGACATATTTCGTTCCCCTGCACATGCATTCTGCATCCTGTCTTAATGGTAATAGGCCTGATGCATGTCCGCACCCTCTTGCTGCCCGCTGGCCACTATTTCCAGTGTGTTTGATCACCAGCCAGCTTCGCATTTAGTCAGCTTGCAGCCTCCTTTCAGGGAAAGCGGAATGACTTTTAGCACTGTGAGTGCAGGGAGGTTGCTCATAATCTGCTTAGCAAGAAAAGTTGCGGGGATGCCTTGCTCCTCTGCCCTAGGGGTCAGGTGTTATCCTGCGCAGGGATCTGTCTTGCATCTGAGGACCTGGGGGGAGAGCTGCAGTGACAGTCTGCTCTGTTTGTACTCTGAGTGCAAGCGGCAGGGCGGCAGGGCGCTCTACATATGGTGCTTTTAAAGATTTAACGATAAGGATTTAGGTTCAGTCTGAGGGAAAGATTGATTGATTTTAGCATATTGGTGAACCCTGGCTTCAGGCTAGGAATAAAAATCTTACTTCTCAAGTCTGACGTTATTACTTTTCATTTGTTTTTATTGATTAGCTGTCAGTGATAAGATCTTGCCTCTCAAAACGAGACAGGTGCTGGTGGCCATTTTTCCTTTTTTAAAAGCTTTTGTAGAAGCAACTTATAGAAAACAGAAATAAAGGAGATAGGAATGAAAACAAATGCTCATGCCGTTTCGGAAATAGTAGTGAGATATAAAATATTGAAATATTAGCATTTTACTGACTCACGAATATAAATATAAGATAAAATAATAAAACATACTATTCATTGTTAACCACACTTTTTTATCATACTTAAACATGGCTGTATCTGTATCATTAACCTTTACTAAGAGAACAGCAAGGTTAGCATTAAGCCAAAATGCAGTTATTTGGAGAAAGAAGAAAATTGCAGTTAGGAAAGCATAGGTTAGATATGCAAAATGTTTTCTGAGGAAGAACCCAGATGTATATGGGGGAGGGCCGGGGTGTTGGAGGATTATTATAACAAGAAAATAAGGATGAGGTGATGGTTGAAGTAATAGTCAGGTAGAGGGGTCACAAAGTAAAAAGCAGGTAAAGTGTCACTGTTATCAGTCCTTTCAAACTGGGTATTATTCCGCTGGCTTCTTGCGATGTTGATGGTTTAGCAGATTCAGGCATTTGGTTTAGTTTAAAGGGGGAAACAAGTAGTTGACTGCCATAAATTACGCCAGCCCTATTTTAAAATGGCTCCAGTGATGTCAAATTTTATACACACACACACACACACACACACACACACTTTTTTAAAGATTTATTTATTTATGCACACAAGAGCTGGGGTGCAGGCCAGAAGTGTGGGGGGTGATAGGGTTCACCAGAGACAGAGTTGGGAGCAAAACAGGCAGATCTACTGAAGTACACTGCTGAGGGGAGCAGCAGGCGAGGCAGCCGAGGTTTGCCGCGCCATGTGGGTCAGCTCCTGGCCTAGGATCAAACTCGTGCTGCAGTGGCTTGCTGCTTCCACAGCAATTCTGACACCGACATGCGTTAGTGTGTTGTTCCCTTTGAAAGATGCCTCTGCAGCCTGAGTTCGATCCCCAGCAAGGGAGCTTCTCACATGGCACAGCAGACCTCTCCTGCCCCCCCCACTGCACCCTCAGCAGTATACTTAGTAGATCCATCTGTTCTGCTCCCCACTCTGTTTCTGGTGAATCCTCTTACCCCCCACACCTATGGTCTTGACCTCAGTTCTTCTACTCAAAAAAAAAAAAAAAGAGAAAAAAAATCCAGCAATATATATAATCTAAAAGAAATTTTACACAAATGCAAGATGGAAAACATTTCCAAAATACACTCTTCCCTATTCTAAGATTGCTATACACATACAATGATTTAAGATAATTGCAGTTCTGTTTCTTTGCATTTACAGTCACTATGTTATCATTGTTTATAGTCAATCAACTGTTTAAATGGAGGACAATGGATCACCAATGGGCATGAGATACAAAATATAGAGCCCAGCAAGCTCAAATGATTATGAACATGATGAACAAGCGGGGCGTGGGGTCTCATGCAGTTAAGCCACGCTGTGTTTGGTGCTGGATAGATTATTGGGAAATCTCCAAATTAATATCTTAATGGAATATGACTTTTACTAAAGTGTAAATAACAGAAATGCACTATTAGAAACACACACACACGCATACATTTTCCTCAGTAACTGCAGCAATTTTCTAGAACATGGATCATCAAGAGACTTTTTATGGAAGAATATGTAACCAGTGGTATTATGAAGATTGCCAACACAAAATGATTTTTTAAAAGAAGCTGGTCAGTGTTGATTTATTATTGCTTATAAATTTCCTATAGACGATATAACCATTCATTCCCCCACCCTGGACAAACCACTTCTACTCTTGGTCCACCACTGGGAGAACGATTACTATTTACTTCAGATAGAGTGCAGCTATTACAGGGTAACCCTAGGAGAAAGTAGGGATGATCTAAGTTGTGAGTCCTTTGACAATGCAAAGGTAATCAAGTATTCTCAACAAAACAATGAAGCAATGAAAGCAGATTAATTTAACAATAGAGGGCAGGAATTTGAAAATACAGAAAAATAAGAAATTGTAATAGGGTGGTCCCCAGAAAAAGGGTGTGTTCCAGGTTCCCTGCCCCACCCAAAGGAGGGTGGAGCTGAGCAGGGGAGATAAGAAGCTGGAGAAGAGAGAGGAACGAGAAAGAGAATACTGAGGAAGGAAGCAGGACGGAGAGCCAGAAGAGGCGCAAGGAGCAGAGAGACATGTAGAGAAGCTGCACTGGCCTGGACTTATAACAGGGTGGTCCCCAGGAGAAAGGGTGCATCCCAGCACCCTTTCTGTCCTACCCAAGGTAGGGTGGAACTGAGCAAGATATAAGAAGCTGAAGAGAGAGAGACAGAAGAGACACACACGGAGGAGACACAGAACACACACAGAACACAGGAGGAGACGGAAGAAGGATGGAGGCCAGAAGAGGCCCGAGGAGTAGAGAGACTAGTAAAGAAACTGCACTGGCCTGGACTGATTGAAAGATGTGGGTGAGAAACCCATGGGGAGGTTAACCATGGCTGTGTTGATTTTGGTTTTGATTTTGTTCTGTTCCTCTCAGAATTGTCTGACTGTTTCTGACCCTATTGGATGGGTCCCTGCCGAAAGGTATTTTGGTTCCTCCCAGAATTGTCTGGCTGTTTCTGACCCTTGTGTGTGGGTCCCTGACATAAGCTGTTCTAGACTTGTGGCAGGTTTTCGAGACTTGCTTTGGGCCAATCCCGTTTGGGTGGACTTGTACCCACGAGGAGTTGGATAACACTGGGTGCTTGACTTAGACAGTATATTCGTTGTCTTCTCTGTCTTTTCTAATTGTATTAAAGTTTCTTTCCACAAAAGGTCCTATATGTTTTGTATTGATGCGGTGGATGGCAGAACCCATTTAGACCAGGGCTGGTCTGGGGTTCTGGGGGTGCCCCTCTCCCTGCCCTGTAACAGCCTGACTGCAACAGATGTGGGTGAGAGACCCGTGGGGAGGGTAATGATGGCAATGTTGATCTGGATTTTGATTTTGCTCTTTTCCTCAGAGACTTGTCTGGTTGTTTCTGACTCCTTTCTATAGGTCCCTGCCAAAAGGTGTTTTAGACATGTGGCAGGCTTTTGGGCCTTGCTTTGGGCCATTCCCATTGGGTGCACTTTTACCCATGAGGTGAGGGGTAACTTTCAGTGCTTGATTTAGAAACTATATTCTTTGTCTCTTTTGTATTGTACACTGATTGTATTAAAGTCTGTTTCCACTAAAGGTCCTATATGTTTTGTATTGACGCGGCAGATGAAAGAACCTATTTAGAACAGGCAGGTTCGAGGGTCCTGGGGAGCTCCTCTCCCTGCCCTGTAACAAAATGAGAAATGAGAGCATGGGTGAAAATCTAGGCATATAGTCAGAGGGCTAGATTAGACAAAGAGCGGACAAATAAGAGAACGGCACCGTTGGCAGCAGGAAATAACTATAATTCAAAAGTTAAGGAGACAAAAGAAGGGGACAATAAACAATATTTCTGAGGGTTTTCGTCTTAAAATGTCTGCCCTCTCTTTAAGGAGACTTGCTAGAATCTCACCCAGCTAACTGCAGCAATCATCAGTTTGGTTAGGTCCAATTGTAAGATGGATGAGAAAATTATTGAAAGTCGACATTGCTTGGTTGGACAAATTGGAATTCTGTTACTAAGAGAGAAAAAGATGGATAAACATGAATAAGGAAGATGGGATATTATATTTTTGTGAAAATATTACTAATAGTCTATGATTTTAATTGGTAGGAAACTGAATTGAAAGTTATTTTCTAAAATAAAGTGCAAATTCTGGGACTGATGCTAAATTGAGCCCAATTTGTAGTTAAAAGTCCCCATCAATTCTGATATTCCTTGAAATAGCCTCTATCCTACTGAAACACTGGGGGGGGCGAAGGTTTGATTTCAATAAAGAATATTTATTGTATAATCTGGACTTCATCATTTATGAATGAGAAAAATGAATATAAGGTTACATGATAGTTTGTATTTTGAGCAACTATGGATGGTGTAAAATGAAAAAGTCCTATGAATTCCTTTACCAGTGTTACAGAGATTTCTCCATAAAAGGGAGAGTTTCTACATTCCCTGCCCCCACCTAATGGTGGGGCGGAGCTGAGTGACTAGGTGAAGCTACACTATATAGCAGGAAGGTAGGTGGGCTCTGGGGAGAGAAAGAAAAAGGGAAAAATTCTTGTTCCTGCAGCACAGTTTGCACCCCGGGATTGCTGGATAGGAGACATGGAAGACACATGAGGAGAGGCATGTAGAAACAATTGAAAGAGACATTAGGAAAAAAAAAAAAATCAACTGGGTGTGGGAAAATTTAACAAGCTTATCTATAAGTCCTAAGATAAGCTAAGGGAAAAGTTATCAAAAAGGGGTGAAGATTTTTCTGTTACTGGTAATACAATATATCGCTAGACTGCTTTGTAAATATGAATTAATGCAAGTAACTATGACTGTACTCTCTACAATAGGTTGGGGCATACATAATAGTGATTTGCTACATAGTCCCTACTTCAATAAAGAGCTTGGGCTGAAACATGATCACCCATTAAGTAAAGGTCAAGCAAAGACTTTCTAATGTTCTTCTCTGAGTGACTTTTAATTTTCTCTGCTGCAGTTTGTAAATCCTTGCATATGCTTAGTTAGGGCCGGTTTATTGCATTGTTGTACCACTCTCCTGCTTACTGCTGCCAGGGTACCCATTTCAATTTAGAATAATACATCTGCATTTTTTTTTTAAGATTTATTTATTTATACATACAAGCTGGGGTACAGGCCAGAGTGTGGGGCGGCGAGAGGGTTCACCAGAGACAGAATAGGGAGCCGAACAGGCAAATCAGAAATACACTGCTGAGGGGAGCAGCAGGCGAGGCAGGAGAGGTCTGCCGCACCATGTGGGATTCTCCCTGGCTGGGCATAGAACTCGCATTGTGCGCTGCCAACAGCTCCACAGCGCAGCTCTCAACCACTGCACCACCAGGGAGGCCCTAATGCATCTGCATTTGACAGAGTAAACATTAGTGGCAGAAGAGGGATATTTTACCAGGGTACAAGAAGGCATAACTGAGAGTAATGGGATGGAATGAAGAGAATGGCAACTATCTAGAGACATTACCAAAGTAATATTTTTTAGCCTTAACAGAGAACTTCCAAAAGAAACAACGGTAAAGGTGTTATAGGGCAAAACAAAGGTATCTTTTGAGACATTAGCCCAAGACTATGGAAAAGCACTCAGGAACAACATAAAGTTTTATTTTGCATGTGAAGTTAAATTCATGAATCTCTGTTCCTTTCAACAGAAATTCAACTTCAGTATCACCTAGGAAGACAACAGTCACAAGATAAAAAGCAGATACACTGCCTCGCTTAAAAAAATAAAGGGCGGGCCTCCCCAGTGGCGCAGTGGTTAGGCACTGCTCTGTGGGGCTGTCGGCGGTGGCAATGCGAGTTCGAAGCCCGGCTGGGGAGATTCCCACATGGCACAGCAGACCTTTCCTGCCTCGCCCGCTGCTCCCCTCAGCAGTGTGCTTCAGTCAATCTGCCTGTTCTGCTCCCCACTCTGTCTCTGGTGAGCCCTCTCGCCGCCCCACGCCTCTGGCCTGCACCCCAGCTTGTATGCATAATTAAATAAAATCTTTAAAAAAAATAAAGAAACAAACAAACACAGTTAAACAAAGAGCCAATGCATAATGGTATTCCACCTGAAGTACAGAAATAAAGTAATACTTTATTTATTGTTATGTTTTCTTATGTTACAAAGGCATCTTTATAAAAGGGGAAGTTACCCTGTTCCTTGCCTCACTCACATGCACTTGCTTTGCACTAGCTTCTGGGGGTTAGGGGTGGAGCTGAATGACCAGGTGAAGCTGCATAACATGGAAGGCAGGTGGGCTCTGAGGAAGAAGGGGGTGCCTCTTGCGCCTATTGGCTGAATTGCCCCTGGTCCTGCTGGGAAGGAGACACATGGACGAGAGACAAGTAGAGACACTTAGAAGAGACCCGGGGGATGGGCCTCCCTGGTGGCACAGCGGTTAAGCGCTGCGCTGTGGAGCTGTCGGCAGCGGCGACGCGAGTTCGACACCTGGCCGGGGAGAATTCCACATGGTGGGGCAGACCTCTCCTGCCTCGTCCACTGCTCCCCTCAGCAGTGTATTTCTGATCTGCCTGTTCTGCTACCCGCTCTGTCTCTGGTGAACCATCTCGCCGCCCCACGCCTCTGGCCTGTACCCCAGCTTGTATGTAAAAAAATAATTAAAAAAATAAATCTTTAAAAAAAAAAAAAAAAGAAGAGACCCGGGGGGAGGCTGACAGTGGCAGCCGTTAACCTCAGGTGGTACCCCCTTTTGTCCCAGCTTCCTGGGACCTGCTTCAGAACCCCTTTCCTATGGGTCCTGGCCAAAAGGTGCCTTGTACTTGTGGCTACCCTTCAAGCCTCTGTGGCATCACTTTGGACCAAGCCTGTTTGGTTGGGTGTTTACCCACAAGGGGATGGGTAAATTTGGGTGTTTTATTGGGAAACTATGATCCTTTCTTCTCCTCCATTTCTATACACACTAATCCTATTAAAGTTTTTTTTTTAAAGATTTGTTTATTTATACATGGGTACAGGCCAGAGGCGTGGGGCGGCGAGAGGGTTCACCAGAGACAGAGCGGGGAGCAGAACAGGCAGATCAGAAACACACTGCTGAGGGGAGCAGCGGGCGAGGCAGGAGAGGTCTGCCCCACCATGTGGGATTCTCCCCGGCCGGGCGGCAAACCCGCATAGTGCGCTGCCGGACAGCTCCACAGCACAGCGCTCAACTGCTGCGCCACCAGGGAGGCCCCCTATTAAAGTTTTTGACACTAAGAGGATGCTTTACTTTTGTGCACACCGATGGCTGGATCTCTTTAGAGCACACAAGCGTGGGCATCCCTGAGTACCTCTGAGACGCACACTAACTCCTCTAGTCTCAAAAAGATAGATTTGATCTGTTGTTTCAGTTCAAATCAGGGAAAACGAGCTACTGTTTTTTTCTTTTCATCTAAGTTCATCTGCCACTGAAGGAATCTTGGAAACGAGGTTAGAAGTTTTCAAAACTTACTCGTTAAAATCACAAAATTCTGTCGCTCACTGGAGACCCTTCGAACCAGTAATTCTGAAGATGATTTTGTATAGTGTCATAGAGCCTTGGGAAGTCCAAGACTCAAAAATTTAAAAGGCACTGGCCTACACACTGATATAAACTTTGCCCTGAAAGATTCATAGAAGCCTGAGTAAGATGAGTATCAAAGAGTAAAATTAAAGTGTGAAAGACTGATAGCCACAGTGATGGGGTATGTGTGTATTGTATATTTATATTATTACTGTACACTGTGCTTTAATATATAGGATATCATATACATGTCTACACATACACATGCACACTTCTCTATGTTTATGGATATAGACAAAATGTGATACAGATGTTTATAGATGAATGAAAATATCCTAAAGAGGACATTCTCAATATGTCCTACAAATAAAATAGCTTCCAGTTATTCATATGTATTTATTTGCTCACTAAAGCAATATTCATCAAGGTTACCAATTACTTAAATGTATCATATTCTATTTTGATAGTATCATGTTGCAAGCTAATTGAAAAAAAATTCTGCCTGCCTTCTGTATCTTTTGTCATACTCCTGAACAATGTGTTTGCAGTGTTGCAAATGCTGCTGCCCGTACATTAGGGAAACATATAGCCAGGGATTAAAAAAAGACATAAGTGATAACTTCTAATTTGTGGGTGGGTGATATTTCAATACAGGGTAGTGTTGGAGGAAAAGGAATTCCTGAACAAACTCCGCACATAGGATTTATGGACCCCACCCCTTCCTCAGACCAAAGAGATCCAAGACACCAAGGACTACAAATCCCATAATGTCATCACCACCGAAGGGAGGATGCTGGGAACTGAGGGTGGAGGTAAGCAGCCAGGCTTGGTATATAACCAGACTTTGGGCCTTGGGGGCTCTCTCAGCTTTTTGCAGACTTTCAGTGCGCCACTGCGATTCCAGCTCAGCAGAACTGGTAGGACACATTTACCAATTTAACTCTTTTTTTCCCTGAGTTGTTCCTTTCTTAATTTGCCTTCCTTTGGAAAATAAACCCATTATTAAATGTTTTGTGTGTGCTTGCAGTTGAGTCTTATTATCAGTCCATTTTAAGTGCATGGGTGAGGACCCTCAGTCAGGCAACCTATTTCATATCGGGGTTGCCCTGTAACAGTAGGAGGTGAGCTCATGAATACAATTCATCCTTTTATTATTATTTCTTTTCAGTTTCTTTGTGATCCTCAACCATACAAAGAGACTTAGACATCAAAGTTAATTTAAGATCATTTAAAATCAGTCTAACTTGTCTAGTTTACTTTCTTTGAGTAAGGGAAGTTAGAAAATGTTTCTGTCTGAGGATAAGAGGAGATAGCTCATGTGTAAGTAAACCCAACCAGCAAGTGATTAGATATAAAAAGACACCTGCGATTATAATAGCAGAAAGCATTGCTTACAATTTAGTGAAGAAAATCACCCTCAAAAATAGCAAGTTCATCCACACAATCTAAATGTTAGAAATCTGTTAAGTAAAAAAACTCATCCAAATAAATTTAGAGAATGCGTTGACTTTATTAAATGATTCATGAACTGGGCAGCACCCCCACCTAGTAAGTAAAAGGGTCTGTCAGGATTGAACACAATGGGAAGGGTGTTTATATTCAGGAATAGGGTGGGGCCAGGTTCTTAGCAAAATAAAAGAAAGTATTTCAGGTAAAGTCACCTTCCCTCAGGGGGTGGGTGTCTTATCATGCAGATTATCTCACTAGTGATGACCTGGAAACTCCACATTAATTAGTTTAGAATTCTACCTTTGAGAGAGGCTGAACCTGTAATTAGATTAGGTATTAAATCTTGATGGGGTCCATCATGAACAACTCTGTTCTGTCCTGATGTTACTTTTTTTTTCTCCCCCCGCCCCGCCATGTTACTTTTTTAAAAACAATACTCTAGCCAGTAGATGTTCAGTGATTAAGACAGCTTACTCAGAGTGTTCATTACAGACTTGGGACCAGAGTCTACTTTCCTTGACTTCAACTTTGAGGCCTCTTCTCCCATGGACTTAGTGTCTTCATGGACGCAGACCATTTGCTGGGTTAATCAGTGGTCACGTCCTCTTGATAATCTCCCTCAACGGGTCACAGACCAAATGAAAGTATGTTATTCAGGAACATCTATTAAAATCTGTTAAAAAAAACATCTTTGGCATTCAGAACACAGTGCAATTTCTCCTTTCACTGCTCAGATTAGCATGACAAAAACTCCATCCTAGTGTCTCCTTGGTAGTGCAAGGGGTTAAGTTTCAGCACTATGATGCTATCACCAGCCACTGCAGCACAAGTTCTATCCCCAGCCAGGGATCTAACCCACATGGCGCAGCAGACCTCACCCATCTCACCCACTGGTTGCCTCACCAGTGTACTAAAGTCGATCCGCCTGTTTTGCTCCCCACTCTATCCCTGGTGAATCCTCTCACCCCCCCTAGACACCTCTGGCTTACACTCCAAATCTTGTATGCATAAATAATTAAAAAAAAACTCCATTCTAATTAGTTGTCACTAAGAACACTGCACTCCCTCTTCCCCAAGTTCCTGGTTGAAAGTTTACATTATCTTTCCAGTGGAATGGACTGTCCATATTTCTCATCATTCACCAAGCTACCAGTTGCAGCAGCTAAGAATCTCAATGAGTAAGGCCAATAGGTGTGTGTGTGCTGTTGGTTGGGGAGAGGAACACTTGCTTCTGCCTAGTCTGCATTCATAGAGAATCTACCTTGCACTCAGCACATTGAGAATACTGGGAACTTAATTGTTATTGCTCTTGTTTTTAATACAGAGATTCCACACCAAGAGGGGAAAATTAATGTTACTAGGCATTAATTTCAACTGGGCACCTAGCTTCAAAAGGAGGAAATCACAGTAATAAGCCATGGGAGCTGGGGTAATACTCAGAATTGCTACCTTGTATAATGCACAGATTTCAGCAAAAAGTATGCCACTTAATGGCGCACACCATCATTCCTACACCCAACTCCAATGCCACTGCAATGAGATTTTGTCCAGGAGTGGCAGACTGTAAAACAGAAGGTTCAAAACTCATCTCCATAAAACAAGACAAAACAAAAGAAAACACCTAACTTTATTTTAAATCGAACTTGGGAAAATTCAAGCGTAAAAGTACTCTTACAAATAATGAAGGTTATTTAAAAAACAAAACAAGAGAAGGTTGGTAGCTTCAGTACATATATAATCTAAACCATAGGCTAGTTAAATTACTAGAAAGAATCTGGAAAGAGGTAGCTAACTAATAGAACATGATTAAGCAACGACAGCCCTTATGAAACTACTGTTACTCCAGCATGACCATGCCCTTAATTAAGCATTGCCCTTAAGGAACAATATCTGAGATATCATACCACAGGAGTGGTTGGGGTGGAGTTTCCATAGACATTACTAAAATAATCCAGTAAGTCACAGTAATAAGCCATGGGAACTGGGGTAGTACTCAGAGTTGCTACCTTCTATAATGTACAGATCTCAACAAAAAGTATGAGGCATGCAAAGGTACAAAATAGTATAAATCATACAGTGGAGGGGGAGAGGAGCAGGAAAGTAAGGAACAGAAACTACCAGTGAAGTGACCAGATGTTGGATTTAAAGAACAAAGGCTTTGGGGTAGTCATTATAAATATGTTCAAGGAAACTATGCTTAAGGAAGTAAAGGAAGAGAAGATGAAAATGTCTCATCAGAGAATATCGATAAAGAGGTAGAAATTATAAAAGAAAACTCAAGGCACATTCTGAGGTTGGAAGTTCAGCAACTGAAATTGTAGAAGCATAATCCCCAGGGAAGGGGAAGTTCTGGGTTTCTTGTCCCACCCAAGGGAGGGTGGAGCTGGGAAGAGGGGAAGAAAGGATATCTGGAGGAGACACAGGAAGCAGAGGGACATTAAAGAAATTATGCTTGCTTCTTGGCCATGGACTGTTACCAGGAACTTAGGGAACATGAGGGAGACACTTGAAACAGACGTGGGTGAGAGACCCATGTGAAGGCTGACAAAGGCAGCCTTTACCTTGATTTCGTTTTGTTCTTTTCCTTTCAGATTTGCTTGTCCCTTTCTGCCCTTTTCTATGGGTCCCCACCAGGAGGTATCTTAGACTTGTGGCAAGTTTGGGGGTCTTAGATAAGGCCCTGCTTTGGACCAATCCTGTTTGGCTGGGCATTTAACCATGAGGGCATGGGTAACTGTGTGTGTTTCATGGGGAAACTAGTTTCACTATATCCTTTCTCTTTATTGTACAAAATTGTATTAAAGCTATTTTCTATTAAAGGCCTTATACACTAAGAGTATGTTTTGTATTGATGCAGCAGCTGGCAGGATCTATTTAACGTAGGCACAGGGGTTCCTGGGTGCCCCTCACTCGCCGCTGTAACATAAGGAGTATAAGACAAAATGACCCTCAGACTTGTCACACATAGTGAGAATGCTGAATGCTGAAGATTAGGAAAATTCTGGAAAACAGAAAAGAGAAAAATGACCAGAAGGGGCCCAAATAATACCAGAGGCTGCTTTCCCATCAGGCACAACCACTGAAAGTGTTCAAAGGCTGGGCCTCCCTGGTGGCACAACGGGTTAAGCACAGCACTATGAAGCTATCCAGAGCCACTGCAGCGCAAGTTCGATACCTGGCCAGGGAGATTCCCACATGACACAGCAGACCTCTCCTGCCTCTCCCACTACTCGCCTCAGCAGTGTACTTCAGTTGATCTGCCTGTTCTGTAACTCACTCTGTCTCTGGTGAATCCTCTTGTTACAGGGCAGCCCCGCTATAAAATGTGGTGCCTATTTGTGGGTTCTCACTCATGCACTTAAAAGGGACTTAAAAGACTCAACTGCAGACACACAATATTTTTTTTAAGATTTATTTATTTATACATACAAGCTGGGGTACAGGCCAAAGGCGTGGGCCGGCGAGAGGGTTCACCAGACAGAGTGGGGAGCAGAACAGGCAGATCAGAAATACACTGCTGAGGGGAGCAGCGGGCGAAGCAGGAGAGGTCTCCTGCACCATGTGGGAATCTCCCTGGCTGGGTGTCGAGCTCCCATCGTGCGCTGCCGCCAGCTCCACAGCGCTGTGCTCAACCGCTGCACCACCACGGAGGCCCACACACAATAAAAATTTTTTTTAAGATTTATTTATTTATTTATACGTACAAGCTGGGGTACAGGCCAGAGGCGTGGGGCGGCGAGAGGGCTCACCAGAGACAGAGTGGGGAGCAGAACAGGCAGATCAGAAATACACTGCTGAGGGGAGCAACGGGTGAGGCAGGAGAGGTCTGCCGCACCATGTGGGATTCTCCCCGGCTGGGCATCGAACTCACATCGCTGCTGCCGACAGCTCCACAGCGCAGCGCTCAACCGCTGCACCACCAGGGAGGCCCCTCCACACACAATAAAATTAATAAAATGTTTATTTACAAAAAGGGAAGGGAAAAAGATAAACAACAAATTGGTGACTGTGTCTTACCAGTTCCACTGTGCTGGGATTTCAGTGGTGCACTCAAAAACTTAGCGATCAGGGCCTCCCTGGTGGCGCAGAGGTTAAGCGCTGCGCTTTGGAGCTGTCGGCAGCAGTGACTCGAGTTCGACGTCCAGCCAGGGAGAATCCCACATGGCGCAGCAGACCTCTCCTGCCTCGCCCGCTGCTCCCCTCAGCAGTGTATTTCTGATCTGCTTGTTCTGCTTCCCTCTCTGTCTCTGGTGAACCCCTCGCCGCCCCACGCCTCTGGCCTGTACCCCAGCTTGTATGTATAAAAAAAAAAGAGAAGAACAACTTGGCGATCAACAACCAAGAGCAAGAGAGCGCCCAAAGCCCACGTGTCTGGTCTAATATACCAAAACACCGATGCTTCACTCCACCCTCAGTCCTCAGCATCCCTCCTTTGGTGATGATGCATTATGGGATTTGTATTCCTAGGTGTCTTGGATCTCACTGGCTTGAGGTGGGGGTGGGGACCTGGGCACTCCCCTTTCCTGAGGACCACCCCCTTACAATCTTACCACTCCACACCTCTGGCCTACACCCCAGCTTGTATGCATAAATAAAAAAATCTTTTTTTTTTAAAGAAAGTGTTCAAAGGGAAAAATAAAAATTCAAAACCGTCAACCAGGGATCCTATATTCAGAAAATCTACTTTGCAAAATGAAGATGAAGTAAAGACATTACAAGACAAACAGAAATTTAGAGAATTTATAGTTAGCAGAGCCACATTACAAGAAATGCCAAAGGAAGTGCTTCAGGGTGACCACAAGTGATTCTGGATAGTAATTCAAATCTGTATGAAAAAGCAAAAATCACTATTAAAGATGTAATTACAAAACATAGTACAAGTGCATGTTTCATCTCCTTGGCAGGTTTGAAGCAGTGTGTATATAATCATGCTGCTGAGCACATAGCATATAGAAATATAATATATTTTCAATTCTAGCCCAAGGAGGCAGGTGGAAATAAGGGAATATTGAGTTAAATCAATGACTCCAGGTTGTAACTGAAACCCACAGAAAAAGTTGAAGGGAAATAGAATGGCATATACCAATACGCAATATGTAACAAAAGTTCTAAGTATGGTTCTGAGTATATAGATTACACATATACACACACAAAAAAAAAGGTCTACGTATAGGGTTCTTCTGCATAATTCTCTTACATTAAGTGATATGAAATTATGAAAGTAATAATTATAAAAATGCATTGTTGAGCATTATGAATGAGTTATGTGTGATATTGATACTTCCACAAAAGGAAAAGGAAACAACTAAATGAGAGTAACATTTCTACATCTCTCTCTAGAATACGTTCCTGAAGATCTGACACAGATTCCTATAATATTTATATGGTAGCCCTAGGGAAATCGCTAAAGAAATAACTCAATACTAAATAATGAAAAATGAGGGCAAAAATTAAAATGTCATGTTAGAAATATTCTCTTATTGCAAATAAAGCAGTAAAGGAAAGTTGGAAACACACACACACACACACACACACACAAAGAAACATTCAGAAAAGAAATGACAGGCAAATTGAATTACAACGATAATGGTAAATGTAAATTAAACTATCCTATCAAGAGGGGGAGATACAAATAATTTTTAAAAAGATACTATCTGCATATGTTGTCTACATGATCTCAATTTAGACACAAAGATATAAATATATTAAAAGTACAGGAGAAGTCAAGAAGACACCATACACACAGCAGCCAAAAGAAAGCTGGGGGTAGTAGCTATGTGAATAGCAGATAAAATTTATTTAAAAAAAAAGTCTCTAAAAATAAAGGGGTCATTTTTTAATGATAAAAGTGTATAAAAATCAAGAACATAGCCATTATTATAAAAATATTTGCACCTAAAAACAGAGTCTTAAAAGACATAAAACAAAATCTGACCATAGACATAGACATTCCATCACCCATTGTAAGAGCAATAACCGACTGTCAATATTGGACTCAAAATCTAGGCAGATGATCAACAAGGAAAGAAGAGACTTGGAAAACACCATGAGCCAATTAGATTTCACAAATATCTGTAGAGTATACTCTCCTACAAGAAAATAATATATTCTTTTCAAATATTCGTTAGGATATGCCATGTGATTTAAAATATCGTGCATTAAAAGAAAGCTTGAGGTATTGTAAGGCAACAGATCAGGAGGTAATTGTCATTGGGGAGTTTATCACTCATATTCCCAAGGTAAGAAGGGGGGATAAAGGGAAGGGAGGGGGGATAAAAGAAGAGGGAAAGAAAGAAATCATAAGCGGGAGTCTTGTGGTTTCTGTTGTGAAGAACAGGTGTGGCAAGATAAACAGGCTTAAAATTGGCTGTGTTGAGAATCGGTGGCTCTGAGGCTGGAACTCTTTGTTTGGTATCTGGCTCCAGGATGATCAGGGCATAGGTTTAGTGGCTGATGTGTGAGAATACATCAAGAGAATTAGTCCAATGTATGGATTGTAGTAATGGTTGCATAACTCTGTGACTATATTAAAACTGTTGAACTTTATACTTTACATGAGTTAATTACATCGCCATAAAGCTGTTAGTAAAAAAACAAACAAACAAACACACACCAAAAAAACCTCAATAAATGGCAGATGGTCAATACAAGAATCAACTTAAGGAAAGCAAACAAAAAAGAATTGCTTCTGGGCCTCCCTGGTGGCACAGCAGCGGTTAGGCGCTGCGCTGTGGAGCTGTCAGCAGCGGCGACACTAGTTTGAGACCCGGCCAGGGAGATTCCCACATGGCACAGCAGAGCTCTCCTACCTCACCCATTTCTCCCCTCAGCAGTATATTTCCGAAGAGCTGCCTGTTCTGCTCCCCACTCTGTCTCTGGTGAACCCTCTTGCCGCCCCATGCCTCTGGTCTGTACCCCAGCTTGTATGCATGATAAATAAATCTTTTTAAAAATTGCTTCTGCTTTTAAATTTGCAAAGGCAGTCTGTTATATGTATTTAGGAATGCAATTTATACTTGATTTGAATGTATGCTTATAATAATGAGAAATTCAGAGGAGCTGTTAGGATTCATGTTGAAAGTACACACTATTTTTCCTATCCTTGTTTTCCTACCTTTCTATGACACATATGGCTTATATAAAGTTAAAATGATTTCATGAAGCATGAAATATTTGCACAAAAATGTATTTATAAATTCCATTCTTACAAGAATAGCCATGTGCTAGATAAACACAAGGTTTTTATGATCTAATCTCTAATTCAGCCTCCAGTCATATTACACAGATGGAATAGAAACGATTATATATGCTTCAAATAATCCTGATTTCATGATAACCTTCAGGAAATTATTCCATACATTCCATTTGCAAATTTAAATTTAATATAAATAAGCCCAATTAAACTAATTGTGACTGGTTCCATCTATATGGTTTCACTGTGAAATAGTCATCTTTCAAAATGTTGATACAATTTGGGTGGCTTAAAATGTGATCTCAATGAAAACAGATTTAAAGGAAGGCACTGCATGATACATGAGCTCCTAAAACAAAACAGCAATCTTGCTTAGACTAAGAGTTAGACTTTCCTTGCTATGCTCTATAATTTTTATCTGTTACTATGCTGGTCAGTGTGCATAATCGATCACATTAAAGAAGCAACATTAGAGATCGTTTGTGTTTTGTGAATATTTCTATTTCCAAATAATCTCTTTCTCTACTTCACCCAAATTCTGACATTAGACCCTCAATCAATATTGACTGAATGAACAAATAAATGGATAAATATGTTGTCAACCTTAAGTGCTTGCTATACATATACAGTAGACCCATTAAGATTAAAGGGAAAATAAAAAAAAAAAACATACTACAGTAAATCATGGGGTAGGATTTTTGAGGTCCAAAGGTGACTTAGTGCAACTGAAAAATGAAATAGTAGTAAAACAAAAAAGACAAGACAGCAAGCAAAAGAAATCTACTATAGCTGTATTAATACCCACACAGTTAAAAGTGAAAGGACTTTTGATTTTTTTCCTACATTTTACAAAAACTAAAAGTTCAATTCAGTGGGAAATTGCTACAGTTATAAATTATTATTCTCCTAGTATAGTCTAAAGTAAATTAGTGAAATAATGCTTACAAACCACAAACTAAAGGAACCCATGATAAATAAGTGAATGCAGGAAAAGTAGAAATAAGAAATTATAATAATGAAAGAGACATGCTTGGAGGGACATTCCTCAAAACCTGATAAAGCAAACAACATCGTCAGTAAGAACACATGAAACTTGATATTTAATTCAAATATTTCTTTTTTTAAAAGATTTATTTATTTATGCATATAAGCTGGGGTACAGGCCAGAGGCGTGGGGCAGCGAGAGGGTTCACCAGTGACAGAGTGGGGAGCAGAACAGGCAGATCAATGGAAATACACTGCTGAGGGGAGCAGGGGGTGAGAGGTCTGCCGCACCATGTGGGAATCTCCCTGGACGGGCATCGAACTCACGTTGCCTCTGCCGTCAGCTCCACAGAGCTGCGCTTAATGGCTGCGCCACCAGGGAGGCCCTAATTCAACTATTTCTTAATTTGATAATTCATCATTCATTTTACACCTAGAAATAATATGGAACATTAACAAAAATAGAGGATGTATTGGGCCATAAGGCAAACCTGAAAATAAATATTTAAAAAAATTAATTAGGAATATAATTATTTGTCACATTGTAGTTTTCTTTTAAGTGAGGAAATAGGATAATTATTAATTTCTGAATTACAAAATTAAAAATTATAAACAATACTGTTTAAAAGGAAAAAGTGGGTTAAAAATAACAGTAAAATTAAAAGGAAATGTTAAAGTCAGTAATAATTCAAATAAAAATATCAAATTTGTGATATGTACATACTGCTCTGATAAAAAAAATGTTTATGTCTAAATTTGTATAACAGGTAAAGTTTGAGGGTCTCCCTGGTGGTGCAGCTGTCGAGCGCTGCGCTGTGGAGCTGTCGGCAGCGCCCGATGCGAGTTCCACATGCGGCCAGGGAGAATCCCACATGGTGCGGCGGACCTCTCCTGCCTCGCCCGCTGCTCCCCTCAGCAGTGTATTTCTGTTGATCTGCCTGTTCTGCTCCCCACTCTGTCTCTGGTGAACCCTCTCGCCGCCCCACACCTCTGACCTGTAGCCCTGCTTGTATGTATAAATAAATAAATCTTAAAAAAAAAAACAGATAAAGTTTGAAAATCAGTGTATGACATCAGTTACACAGATGTGTGTTTCTGTCGATCTGCCTGTTCTGCTCCCCACTCTGTTTCTGCTGAACCCTCTCGCTGTCCCATGTCTCTGGTCTGTACCCCAGCTTGTTTGAATAAATAAAAAATCTTTTAAAAAATTAGGAAAATAACATATTAAACCTAAAACATTCTAGGAATATAAATACTAAACTTGAAGTTAAAAATAATTAAATATTAAAGAAAACAACAAATGAGCCTAAAAATGGTATGTACTTGATTCAAATACATCAAATGCAATGAATCCAAAATTGAGTCGGTTTAAAACATTCAAAACAGATATAAACTTATTGTAAATATTTTTAAGTAAAATATAAGAGAAATAGAAAAGATAAGATGAACAAATAAGATAAGTTTACAAATACATAGGAATTGAGAATTTGTATTTTATAATACATAGAATATAAAAAGATAAAAGAATTAAGATTTTGTTCAAAAAACGTAAATTCAGGGCCTCCCTGGTGGCGCAGCAGTCAGGCTCTGTAATGTGGAGCTGTCGGCAGCGGCAACGCAAGTTAGATGCCTGGCCGGGGAGATTCCACATGGCGCTGCAGACCTCTCCTGCCTTGCCCACTGCTCCCCTCAGCAGTGTATTTGCACATATCTGCCTGGTCTGCTCCCCGCTCTGTCTCTAGTGAACCCTCTCACTGCCCCACGCCTCTGGCCTGTACCCCAGCTTGCATGCATAAATAAATAAATCTTTTTAAAAAATTCAATTTTTTAAAACAAAGTTTTTCTTTTTCTTTTTTTTTTAAGATTTATTTATACATACAAGCTGGGGTACAGGCCAGAGGCGTGGGGTGGTGAGAGGGTTCACCAGAGCCAGAGCGGGGAGCAGAACAGGCAGATCAGAAATACACTGCTGAGGGGAGCAGCGGGCGAGGCAGGAGAGGTCTGCCGCAACATGTGGGATTCCCCCCCCATCCCAGGCTGGGCGTCCAACTCGCATCATGCGCTGCTGACAGCTCCACAGTGCTGCGCTCAACCGCTGTGCCCCCCTAAAAAATTCAATTTTATGGCCAACCAGTGTTAAACCTTTTTGATAATTTTGTGGGAAAATGCAATGGCCAAAGTTGATTAAAGGAGTAATCTGAACATTAGTTTTATTGTCTTCTTTGTTACGAGCTTTATTTGGGGACTGCTTATTTCTAAATTATTGATTTCGGAAGTCATCCATTTATTAATGCATATTTTATAGAAATTGTTTCAAAGTCTGTGATCTGCAAGACCTCCTTAAGAACAAATTAATTGAATGTTTAAGAAACTGCACTGAAACTAGAACAATATCAAATCCCAGTGACCTGTGGACTAAAGACACAAAAATGGTTGAATTTAAACCAACTCAGTTTGAGAAAGCTATTGTCTTTGGGAACGCTATTGTCTTTGAAGTCCTTTATATCTTATACCTTTTCAGTCTAGTAACTTCATCTGGTCTTAGTAAACTTGGCTGGATGTGTATTCACCATGGAGCCTATATAGGTAAAGACCTCTAAATTCCTTGAACTATTATTGCAAGAAAAAATGAACTCTGTTCAAATTTCCGGATGTTCCTGAAACTAGTTTTTTTTTTTTTTTTTAAGATTTATTTATTTATACATACAAGCTGGGGCACAGACCAGAGGTGTGGGGCGGCGAGAGGGTTCACCAGAGACAGAGGGGGGAGCAGAACAGGCAGATCAGAAATACACTGCTGAGGGGAGCAGCGGGCGAGGCAGGAGAGGTCTGCCGCGCCATGTGGGAATCTCCCCGGCCGGGCGTC